>LBNU01009125.1:25367-46208 GCA_014162995.1 Artemisia annua | reverse complement strand
GTCGGTCATTAGTTTATAATAGGTTGCTATATTAGACTTAGTATGTTTTACATTTAATCATTTTGATATGAAAGTTTATTATGTAATGTGACAACATATGGAAGTCCAAGGACTAATAGTGTAAAATAGTAGAAGCCTCTAGTGTCTCTTGGACTTCCTATTTAAACAATGTGTATGCCCTCATTAGGGCTTGTTGGTTCTCAAGTAATACAAAGTTTATCATATCAAATATATTAGAGTTCCTTCCATATTATTCTATCTTCTTCTTCTCCATTCTTATTTCTTATTCATTCAAGTATCATTGGTTGTTTATGCTAAACATGGTGACCTAACAGATAGCGGTCCAACAACGGAATCAGACTATGATATTGTTATTGAATATAGAGATGGGCCAGCGAAGAGGATAAATAAGCTTCATCAGTCATACATGTCGCTCCAGTTTCCACTCATCTTCGTTTACGGACAACCAGGTTATCATACAAAGTTAATGACACGGTCGGCAAATCCAAATGAGAGAATGCGTCGGGTTTCGATGAATGCGTTTTACACGTATCAATTGCATCCAAGGCACGATAGCTATAATTTGCTCTTTCGAACAGGCCGCCTTTTCCAGCAATATGCGTTGGTGTTTATTGTTGTCTCGAGCAGAATAGAATGGATTTCTATAGGACGCATCAAGATGATATTCGTGGTGAATATTTATCAGGCCTGTATGATGCAGTCTCGAGAGGTGATCAAAATGGATCTGAGGTCGGATCAAGAATTATTTTGCCTTCTTCATTCACCGGCGGTCCAAGATATATGTATAGTCATTACTTGGATGCGCTAGCGATTTGTCGTGAGCTTGGCAATCCACAGTTTTTCATAACTTTTACATGTAACGCGAACTGGCCTGAGATTCGGAGGTACATGGCAGAGTTTCCTCACTTAACATCATCTGACAGGGCGGATGTGGTGTGCAGAGTATTTGAGCAAAAGCTAAAAGACTTTGTCAACTTTCTTAAACAAAAGAAGCCGTTTGGCAATGTCACTGGAGGTATGTATGTTTTACACTCCTAAAAATTTAACATCTGATTCCAATATATAATGCCATCCTAACTTTTTTTGTCTTTTATCTTTTTTTCTTATATAGTTTTGTACACCATCGAGTTCCAGAAACGGGGATTACCACATTGCCACACACTTTTGTGGGTATCTTCATCTGACAAAGTACAAGATGCTAAAGATGTGGACAAATATATATCTGCAGAGTTACCTGATCCAGTCCTTGATCCACGTGCCTACAGAATAGTCTCTGAGATGATGATGCATGGACCCTGTGGGAGAGTCAACTTGAACGCACCATGTATGGAAGGCGAGAAGTGCAAAAAAAAATTCCCAAAGAAATATAACAACGAGACTTTCTTTGACGATAAAGGTCATGTACATTATCGCAGAAGACAAAGAAACGTTTTTGCGACCAAAAACCGTGTCAAACTTGATAACTCCTATGTTGTACCGTATAACCGTTCTTTATCCCTCAAGTTTGAAGCACATATCAATGTTGAGTACTGCGGATGGAGCATGCTTATTAAGTATCTGTTTAAGTATATATCAAAAGGAACAGACCGAATATTTGCACAAGTAAGCAGATCTATTGGTGATGCATCTACTTCAGCAACTCAACCACGGGCTCACGTTGATGAGATACAAAATTTTATCGACGGTCGTTTCATATGTCCTCCCGAGGCCTGTTGGAGAATCCTCAAATTCCAAATACATAGCCGGGAACCAGCAGTGGAGATACTTCAAGTTCACCTTGAAAACATGCAGCATATCACTTTTCGAGATGGTGACAATTTGGAGTCTATTGTAAATCGACAAGATAAGAAAATGACAACATTGACAGAATGGTTTACATACAATATTGAGAACACAGATGGGCGGCATTTAACTTACCTCAAATTTCCGGGAGAGTTTGTTTGGCACGATGATAGCAAGGCTTGGACAAAAAGGAAAAATGCTCGCCATTCTATTGGTCGCCTAGCGTATGTGCACCCAACTTCTGGTGAGTTGTTCTATTTTAGAATGCTGTTGTGCCATCAAAAAGGATGCAAAGGCTTCAAAGACGTTCGAAAAGTGAACCAGACCCTTTATCCTACATATCGAGCAGCATGTCATGCTCTAGGACTTCTTGGTGATGACAAAGAATGGGATACGGCTCTTCAAGAAGCATGTGTATCAGCGTCTTCGGCAGAACTTAGATTTCTGTTTGCTCAGCTTCTAATTCATTGTGAGATAAGTAACCCAGTACAATTATGGGATAAATTTTGGAGAGAGATGGGCCATGATATTCCAGCCGTTGTTTCAGAGCAAGTACGCATTCCGAATTACTTTGTCAATGATGCAGAATTACAAGGTTACATATTATATGAGCTTCAGATCTTGCTAACCAGTTGTGGCAAATCAGTCGAGAATTATGGGCTGCAACCACCACCGCAGAGTCTTCTAGATGAGTTGAACAACAGGCTACTCATGGAAGAAAAAAACTATAACAGACCACTGCTAGCACAAGAGCGAGATGATTCGGTGCCTAAACTCAATCATGCACAGAGAAGAATCTACGATCTAATTATAAATGCATACATAGCAAATAAGCAAGAATTGATATTTGTCTATGGCCATGGAGGTACGGGCAAAACTTTTTTGTGGAAGACTGTTATAAGTGCTCTTCGTTCCGAAGGCAAGATTGTTCTCGCGGTTGCTTCATCTGGCATAGCTTCTTTGCTCCTTCCCTCAGGCCGTACTGTACATTCAAGGTTTAAGTTGCATTTAGACCTCACAGACGAGTCATTATGCAGAGTTAAAAAAAATACTCTGATAGGAAATCTCTTGGCAGAAACGCAACTCATTATTTGGGACGAAGCACCTATGAATGATCGTCGGTGCTTCGAAGCATTAGATAGAACACTTAGAGATATACTTGATTCACCAGATGTGCTATTCGGCGGGAAAACAATTGTTTTAGGGGGAGATTTAGGCAGACACTGCCGGTCAAGAAAGGTGCACCAAAAATGGAGATTATAGGATCATCGATTGCAAAATCACATCTTTGGCCACATTTTACTCTTATGACACTCAGCGAAAATATGAGGCTATTTCGATCAGATCTTAGCTTAGAAGAACAAAGCGCTGCCCGCTCCTTTGCTTCATGGCTTTTGGATATTGGTGATGGGAAAATTGGTGAGCCTGATGAAGAAGACGGTAGAAATGCCTCATGGATTGAGATTCCAGAAAAGTATTGCATACCTGATGACGAAGAAGGTATTCCTAAGCTAATAGATTTCATTTATGACAAAAGTACTCTGCAAACACCTTCGGCAATCACTCTCCAACAAAAGGCAATTGTCTGTCCCAAAAATCAGACTGCAGATGTTATTAACTCACACGTTCTTTCGATGATTGAAGGAGAAATTACAACGTACGCAAGCCATGATGTTGCAGTGCCAATCGATGAAAGTCGCGCTGACACAGAAATGTTGTATCCTGATGACTATCTAAACAGTTTCAATTTGCCAGGCTTTCCACCCCATTTACTTGAGCTTAAAGTCGGAGCACTGGTGATGCTTCTAAGAAATGTCACTCTTGCAGGCGGGTTATGCAATGGAACATGCATGATTGTTACACAGCTAATGTCAAGACTCATAGAAGTTCAAATCATCACTGGAACAAGAGTTGGCGAAAAAGTCTTCATATACAGAATTCCTTTAATCCATGCAGACCCAAACCTTCCATTTCTTTTCAAACGACATCAATTTCCAATTAAGCTTTGTTATGCCATGACAATCAACAAAAGTCAAGGCCAATCTCTTAACAAAATCGGTGTTTACCTTCCAGAGCCGGTTTTTGGTCATGGACAGTTATATGTGGCTCTTTCTAGAGCCACGTCTCCTCATGGCCTAAAAATTCTTATGAAGCAACAACAGAATCGGAAACCGAATGAGACTAAAAACATAGTTTATAGAGATTTTTTGGCACAAATAAATCATACAAATTTTCCTTAGCTAGAGTTTTTGTTTTCTTTTTTTTTTCTTTTTCCCGTTACTGTTTGTTTCTATTTTTTTTTGCCTTTTTTAAAACCTTGATTTGCTTTGCTTTGGTTTTTGAACGGTCAGTGTGTAGACAAGTATCATCACGTCTTTCCTGTGTTCTCTAAACACCAATGGTATTTCATGTTTGATATTCTATACTTGCTAAATAATTTAGTTGCAACATTTTACCATAACATTTTCTCTTCATAACATGTTCTTATTTCTTATACCTTCTCAGTCAAATGGATAAAGCTGTGACTATTGCTGCTTCAGAAGCATCCCAAGGCAAAACGGAAGAAGGTTCAAGTACTGCACTTACTGAAGTGAAACATTCATCGGGGAAAGCAATTGTTGAAAGCAGTAACTTGCCAGTTATTTCAACAATTTCTGAGTTACGCCCAA
Organism: Artemisia annua; assembly: GCA_014162995.1. Taxonomy (NCBI): domain Eukaryota; kingdom Viridiplantae; phylum Streptophyta; class Magnoliopsida; order Asterales; family Asteraceae; genus Artemisia; species Artemisia annua. Next base: position 41,736 of record LBNU01009125.1, on the reverse strand, counting down.
CCTCTTATAACAAAATCATTGAGGTCAGAGCATACAGAAAATGGATTTTAGTTACGTATGGCAAAAAAAAAGAAGGCGGAGTCTCTCCAAAAAAAAGGAAACCGGATACTGTTGTATCTTAATAGATAGAGAGGTATGATCAAAAACAAAATTCTATGAAAGTAAAAAAATTATGTGCTCAAATTTATCTTACAAAAGACATCTGTTCACAGGGAAATGCAATACAAGGCAACATGAGTATTAAAGAAACCAACTATTTTGACGCAAAAATCAAGCTTGGATCAACCTACAGAATTTCGGAGTTTATGTGTGAACCAACCGATCCTTACCAACAAACGATCGACAACAGAACAAGCCTTAGATTTGGAAGAATTACCAAGTTTGACCCTATAACAGCACCAGACATACCCCACCACTATTTCAGGTTCATTGCATACAACCAGCTGCAATCAAAGATTCCAAAAGAAGACGCAACAGGAAAAATCCAATACCCCGTTCTAACAGGTCATCCTTTTTAGCCTCAGCATTTTATAAAAAAAAACAAAATGTCCCAGTCCTAATACTTATTTATTTGCAGATTTCATGGGTCACCTCAGATCGGTTGGCAAAGTTATGCGCAAAGAGAAAGACAATCAAGAGCAGACCATCTACAGAAAAGTTGACATTGAAAGTTCTGAGTATGTAACCTCCCAACCCAAAAATTTTTAAAAAATAATGTTTATTAATCTTTGGTGAACTTTTTTATCCTTCTAATATTTTAGCTATGTCACCAGTGGTAACGTAGTTGAATTCACAATGTGGGATCGGATGGCGGAGAATTTTGAAACCCATAGGCTCGAAACAATGGAACAACCTGTTATGATTGCTGTGAGCTCTTGCCGTGTTGAAAGATTCCGAGGTATTTGGTCTAAACTAGAGTAAAATATTCTCTCTAAGTAACAAAACACTGATATGTTTTCAAATACCATCGTTGCAGATAACTATCAGCTAACAGCAACCTCAGCGACAGAGTGTTACATTAACCCAAAAATACCACAGATTGATCAAGCAAGGGCGCAGTAAGATTTTTGAAAATCATTAATCAAAATCTTCTAAGCTTTATATGCAAAATTTGATAAGATACTTTTGCTCAAACTTTTTTACCTAAACCAGATACACACAAAGGTCTAAAACAACTCCACAACTACGGATTTCCAAAACACCATATGCAGATAGTGAAAGAGAAAAATTGCGCAACAGATTTCCGCTTAAGACCCTTCTACAAGTAGAGCCTCAGACTTATAAGGTATTTTTCTTAGAATCCAAAACTAAACTTTGGCCAAAAATTCTACCACCATTTTATTATTTACCCAAATGTTTGCAGAATGTGCAATTCACTACTGAGGCAATAATAGCTGGCATTAATATCAGAAGAAATTGGTTCTACATGTCTTGCAACAAATGTATGGGAAGATTGGTTGAGCGAGATGGGACTTACCGCTGCATGGATCATGGAATGCAGGATAAACCTTTTTACAGGTAAAATATATTCAAAATGACAATATTACAGATCTTAAAAAACAAATTTAAAAAAAAACATAGTCACCCTATTGTTCATGTACAGGTACTGTTTCAAAGGTTTCATCAAAGATCAATCTGCAACAGCTCCTATCACCTTTTTTAGTCCTGGAGCAGACGATGTTGTCGGATATACATGCTCATAACTCATTCCAATGCATGAGGCGCAAGACCTGCAGGAAATACCAGCAAAGATCTTCGAGACTGAAGGACAAAAGAATATTTTCCAAATTCGTTTCAACCAAACAACCAACACAACAAGCTTTATTCTAGATCAAGTCTTCGACAAGAAAAAAAGGCCTGAAAAACCAGATGAATCAACACAAGCAATCGAAGGTGAATCTTTTTTACCTCGCAAGTCTTATTCATTAAAAATATTGCATCCAATTATATACTTTCCAAAAAAAAAAAAAAAAAAAAAAAAAAAAAAAAAACAGGACCATCGGCATCTTTTCTCGCAATAACAAATGAAGAAAATCCATCCGAAGACACAAATGAAACTGTGCAAGCTCAAGAGCCGACCGGCCCATCGTTACATCATGAGCAGCAAAGAAACATATCAGTTGATCAAAAGCCAGGTACACCTTTACTATTTTATCAAACAATTTTTTTTATTCAATAATATATGTACTTATATATTTTCTGAATGTTGGTAGATAAAATGATAGCAACACCACCAATGCTGCCAGTCACAGCTCATCAAGATCCACCAAAACTTAAAGCCGAAGACATCAAACTAAAAACAGTCAAACGATCACTTTTCCAAGAAAAAGATGCACAAATAATGAAAGACAAGGACGCAGCGACCGAACCAATGACACACCCAAATGCTCAACAGGATGATCCTCAGCAAAAAAGACAAAAAAGTGAGGCTCTCATCTATTAAACTGAAATTGTTTCTTTTTTTATTGCATAGAATATCTTACAATACAAATACAGTTGCACAACATGACCCCTAGCTTTTATTGAACCAAATATCTTACAATCAAGCCTCATTAGCTATGCTAGGACTAAACACATACACATACTCTCGCGTAATCGTAGCAATAACCTTAGAAAGGCATTTGACCCTTAAGTTTCATGATAAAGACATCATGATTACGGGCATTCAATTCCAGTTCAGCCACCATTAAACGCATTTGTAGTACCTTCTGTTCATCTTTTGCCAAAGCTTCCCTCAAATACTCAGCCGTTTTCTGAGCATAACTGTTTCCAACAGTCTCAAGTTCTTGAATAAAACTGACTTTTTCACGGTTACCACCAAGTAACCTTGCACAAAGGGCGTTCATTTGTTGTGCCATTTGAATATCCTGAATGCTAGCTTGGCGACAATACAAAACCAGCATCTCAGACCAATTATTAGAGTTAGCTTCAGCTCTAAGCTGATCACACTTAGGACGCCTAGACATTGCCTTATTTTGCTTTTATTATACACCTACCAAAGAAAATATGGATTGCATATACCTTCCGCTTTCCTTAAATAGAGAAATCATCACAGATAAAGCACCTCCCATTGCTTTCTTCCAACAAGAAATAAACAAAACACTGTTTTATAGATTGCATTTTTGATTCCCTTTCAACATATAATACACATCTGCTCAGACATTAAAAAACAACAACAGTAAAAAAAAGACAATTCCTTCACTGTTTGACACTGACTTTCTTTTCCAACCACACATTATAACTCTCTTTGCTTTTATGACTTGCAAACCCTCACACCACCTGCTATCTCTCAATTTTATTTTATTTTTTATCTTCACTCACCTAACCATACAAAGCAGTCTAAAAAATTCATTGTTATAGAAAGTGGCCACATTTATTAATACATACAACATTTTCAAACAATGAAAACAAAGATTAAGATTATAATCTTAACCACCAGCACATGGCCACAAATAGTAAACACAAATGAAAACCTACATAGGTTTCTACTTGACAACGCAGCAACACTTAATACAACACAAATACTCCCTAATTATACTGCTCCATTGTCAACACATGACGGCGCTTCTCAACGCTAACCTCCTGTAAAAGATCAACAAGAACAACCATTGCAGCTAACTTCTGAAAGTCTTTGTTCTGTGCCTCCTATAAACAATGTAGCCCATCAACAACAGCCGGATCTGAAGAGTTCAAGCCTCCAATCTCTTCAAGCAGTGCCCTTTTAGCTGCAATTCTGGCACGCGTATCATCACATTTTCCTAGCAGAACCAAAAGAAGCCCTTCATTGTCAGCATGTTCTTGCACAAATAGTAGCCGCAAAGCACGATGCACCTTATCAGAACCAGCTGCTTCTTTGTATTCATTAAGCTTAGGGGTCACGACCATCTTTTCAAAGTAAATTTCTAACAACTAACTCACACACACACAAGACACAATGATACACATGTGACACTCCCTATATAAAAAAATGGTGTATACCTACTTCTCACATGATAACAGTTACACAAAAGCTAAATGACAAAAAAAACAACAATATTAGCTTTGGGCAAAGAGACCTCAAAAATCATGACATATGTGCCTCAACATCACATATCATATAAATTTGATTGAGTACGTTATATTACAAAACCATACTACATAAACATCCTGACCATCATTATTTTAGTACAAGCCTATTTTACATAAATATGGTGACTAACACAACATTTAGGAATCATCAGTTCTCTTAAGCTTTAAAGCGAAGATATGTTTAGCGCGAGAATTTAGGTCCAGCTCATCTACCAACGTGACCAAATGCGTATACTTTTGATCATTTTTTTCTTGGACCTCTCTTAAATGCTCTATCATCTTTTGCACATACATATCATCAGTATTTTGCAACTCCTGAATAAAATGCTCTGTTTCAGTCATTAAACCAACGAGCTTCACCGACAAATCACTTATCTGTCTTGCCATTTCGATATCTTGCATTGAACTTTGTTGCCAATAAAAGGCTAGCATTTCTGACCACTTGCTTGAATTTGCATCCTCTTTTAGCTTCGCACACTTTGGATACCTATGCATTATAGCTTTCTACCTAAAAAAATAACATACACATGCACCCGTTAAATAACCACGCTAAAGCAAAACACATTTTACACACGCGTAAACAAAACAGATTCCAGCGAAAAAAAAACACAAACAATTACCTGCTTATGCAGTTCCTTTAAACTACAGCCACACAGATTCACTCACTTTACCTTTCCTGTTTACAACATGCCAGTTCTTTTTCATATCTATGCAGTCACTACCTTTATCCCTGTTCCAATCCTCTTTGATAACACCAAAAAAAATGCCAAATACTTTACTATTTATACAGTCTCTTTAAACTCCACCCACAACCTAAAACTGGCTTTTTTTTTCTCCTAACACACCCTCACAAAAATTCCTTTTCTCAAATAGTTTGGCCTACTACCTGAACAGTTTATGTTATAACATGGCTAAAAGATGAAAAATAACAGGCACAAAAAAAATTTAACAACCTACCATTCATCTTTATGCTTTCCATTTTTTCTTCTTTTCCTAACTTTGTTATTCTCATTCCTTTCATGCAGCAACAACCGAACCTGCAGGAGCAACAAAGCCAACAACCAGATCCACTGAAAAAAAGAAGCAGGCCTAAACAGTGGCATAGTTCTCATGACTCATCTTTTGTATAATGCTTCGGCTAAGACTCTGATCTATCTACCTGACTTGCCAATGTAAATATTTAAGCGGTCTAATGCCGTGATTACGAAACAATGTGTTTTGAAACATATTTCTGCTAGCCATGCAAAAATATGTATCAAAACATAACTTATCTTTTGTATAACGCTTCACCTGAAGCTCTAATATGTTCAACAACCATCTTTTGTATCACGTTTAAAGCTGTGAACCTATATGCTTCAGCTTTTGGGAAANAAAAAAAAAAAAAAAAAAAAAAAAAAACACTTATCTGTAACAGCTATGGTTAAATATCATTGTTCTATGCATTTATGAACCTAACACTCTTTCTCCAAATGTTATCGGAAAACACCCCGCAGCAACGCGCGGGTTTTCCCACTCGTTATATATCTAATCACGGGATATGACATATCGTAGAATGGACTCACATAATTGATTTATTTGGTTTTGCGGTTTTGCTCCGTGTGCATGTTTGGTTTCAGAGTTCAAACAGTTTACTAGCAACATAATTCAGCCCAAAATCAATTTTAGCACCAAGAAACCGACATGTAACTGTAATAGCAATTCATTAAAGAAATAATCTTACAAGAATGCAAAAACAACATGTGGTCATGATATGTCGGAGTGTCATGGCATTTACTAGTGGTTGACGAAGAAGTTATAAAACACGTGGTCTAATAAGATTATTTCTTTAATGAATTTCTATATATATCCCAGTCGACATGTCGGTTTCTTCGTACTAAAACATCATTTAATGTTATTCAAGTTATTTGGTATGCAGTTCAATGTATTTTGCTTTTCATAGGTGTTAATTTCAATGTTTTTGGAAGGTTTCTTACCTAGCTTCTTTCAATTATATCACACAAAAAGGATCATTTTGATCTAATTTGAGTAATTTCTATAGATATTCAACTTTTGAAAAAAAAAAAAAAAAAAAAAAAAAAAAAAAAAAAAAAAAAAGACATCTTCAATGCACCATGTGGACGCGTTTAATAGCAGTTGGTGGATGACATGGAAATCATTGAATGCATTGGAGGTGATTTCAGTTTACTAGGTAGAATAGCATGAACTAAATGTTGAAAAAAGAAATGAATTAAAGTTACCAAAAAGCTTGGTAAGGTATATAAAATACGGAAATGAACCATTGTTAAACAGAAATATAATCGCTTTTTACTGAGAAATGATGCGTTGATTTAAACAAAACGACTATTTTGGACTAAGATTGAAAGCATCAAAGAATGTTTCAGTTAATAATGATAGGCATGCAACTTCTAAATTATTGGACCAAGTCTAGACAATAACAAAGTGACAAAAAGTTCGGATTTGAAATGAATACTGCAAAACAAGATCCGAATACAAATGATGAGCTCGCAAACAAAACACAAATGACTTAAGAAGTTTTTTTTTTTTTTTTTTTTTTTAACGAGAGTACGTAGTAATCTTGAACTTGACCCTATTCATTTAAACCTCTATAAATTGACTCATGTCGAGACATAGAAAGGAATTGGCATCAAATGGCTTCCCATCCCATATTAACAGTTCTTGAACAGTCCCAAGTATCGCCGCCACCAGCCACCGTCACCGATAGATCGTTACCACTTACTTTTCTCGACTTCTTTTGGCTGCGCGAACCTCCCGTACACTATGTTTTCTTCTACGAGTTCCCACTCACCAAAACTGAGTTCGTTGAAACTATTGTTCCCTCTCTTAAACACTCTTTATCTATCACTCTTCAACATTTTTTCCCTTTTGTAGGTAAGTTGGTTTTATTTCCTAGTCCTAAAAAGCCCGAAATACGTTATGTTGAAGGTGATTCTATCACGGTTACATTTGTTGAATGTAACCTTGATTTCGATGATCTCACTGGAAATCATCCTAGAGAGTGTGACAAGTTTTACAATCTTATACCTCAACTAGGCAAGCCTGATAAAACATTGGACCACATCAAGATCCCGGTTTTTGCTGTTCAAATGACTTTTTTTCCTAACCGAGGCTTCTCTATTGGTATGACTAATCACCATACACTCGGCGATGCTAGCACTCGGTTTATTTTCTTGAAGGCGTGGACATCGATAGCTAAATCTGGTAATGATGAGTCATTTCTGGCAAATGGAACTTTACCATCATATGAAAGGTTGGTTGAAAACACAAAATTAGGTGAAAGTTATTTAAAGTTTGTGAAGTATGATACTATTACAGAAAATTACGAACTTAAAACCCTATCTGGACCGACAGATAAAGTTCGGGCCACGTTTATCTTGACAAGAAATGTCTTGAATCAGTTGAAGAAAACTGTATTAACCGAACTTCCAACCATAGCATATGCATCATCTTTTACGGTAGNGTTACCACTTACTTTTCTCGACTTCTTTTGGCTGCGCGAACCTCCCGTACACTATGTTTTCTTCTACGAGTTCCCACTCACCAAAACTGAGTTCGTTGAAACTATTGTTCCCTCTCTTAAACACTCTTTATCTATCACTCTTCAACATTTTTTCCCTTTTGTAGGTAAGTTGGTTTTATTTCCTAGTCCTAAAAAGCCCGAAATACGTTATGTTGAAGGTGATTCTATCACGGTTACATTTGTTGAATGTAACCTTGATTTCGATGATCTCACTGGAAATCATCCTAGAGAGTGTGACAAGTTTTACAATCTTATACCTCAACTAGGCAAGCCTGATAAAACATTGGACCACATCAAGATCCCGGTTTTTGCTGTTCAAATGACTTTTTTTCCTAACCGAGGCTTCTCTATTGGTATGACTAATCACCATACACTCGGCGATGCTAGCACTCGGTTTATTTTCTTGAAGGCGTGGACATCGATAGCTAAATCTGGTAATGATGAGTCATTTCTGGCAAATGGAACTTTACCATCATATGAAAGGTTGGTTGAAAACACAAAATTAGGTGAAAGTTATTTAAAGTTTGTGAAGTATGATACTATTACAGAAAATTACGAACTTAAAACCCTATCTGGACCGACAGATAAAGTTCGGGCCACGTTTATCTTGACAAGAAATGTCTTGAATCAGTTGAAGAAAACTGTATTAACCGAACTTCCAACCATAGCATATGCATCATCTTTTACGGTAGCATGTGCTTACGTGTGGAATTGTCTCGCAACATCTCACGATGATGAACGACAACTGTTCGGTTTCACCATCGATTGTAGAGCACGCGTTGATCCCCCAGTCCCAGCAAACTACTTTGGCAATTGTCTTAGCGGATGTTATGCGATGGAAAAGACCGCTATGTTAACAGGAAAAGAAGGATTCGTTAATGCTGCAAAATTACTTGGAAATAGTCTACATAACACCTTGACCAATAAAAAAGGTGTCATGCTAGATATAGAAGCCGCTGGCGAATTATTCGCAGATGGCTTGCCTACGTCAATGGTTGGTGTTGCTGGAACACCGAAGCTCAAATCTTACGACATAGATTTCGGATGGGGAAAACCCAAAAAAGTCGAAACAATTTCGCTAGATTTTAATGGGTCGATATCTATGAACGCTTGCAGAGAATCGAGTGATGATCTGGAAATTGGTGTTGTTCTTCCGGCTAATGAGATGGATATTTTTGTTCGTACATTTCAAGATGGATTGCAATCATACATTTAGAATCTAGTCATCTATTGGATATTTGGATGGTTGGCTTATCCTATTTTTTATTTCGTAATAATATTGTTTTCATTTATAGAGTTTATAAGATATTGGATTCAAAGAACTTTATCTTTTGCTGTTTCTTGATCTGTCTAATATAAGTTATCGTTGAATTCTTGAACGAGAATTTAGTTTTGATGTTAGTGAGTCAGTGACTTTGTTCTTAGATGACAATGTACTCATGCAGGATTATTTCTTACATAATATTGTTCCGAGTTTCTAAGTAAAATGAAAATGAACTCTGCTTTCATGTGTCTCGCATACAACTATCATCGGGTAATACTATAAATTATTGATCATAGATATTTGGCTCTAAGTCCGTTTGTTGGCCTAAGTTTATTAAAGTTTATTATACTTTCACGATACTAAAGTTTAGATATGGTGTGGTGGTGATTTGCATACACCCAACTTTTTAGTTGTACACACCTATGTAAAATAAATAATACGGAGTACAGTAATAATAAGCATCATGTAACAAATGTATGAGTAAGGATCAAATGAGAAGTAAAATTAAAATGAGAATTAGAGAAGAAACCATAGCCGCACATTTCAGATGCATTTAAAGAAATAAATGCATCTCCCCCTAAATTTTCTTCTCCTCATTTAAAATGTGTGACTCAAATTTTTTCTCATTCTTTTTATTTCAATTTATCTTCTCACTAAATCTCTTCCCACAAATGTATAACTATTTACAACGTCATACAAAGTGTACAAATAAAAGATAAGAATGCCTAAATAACTCCCTTTAGATATGTGGTATGTGTTTATAATTGAGTCGATAACCTTCTAGATGAACTTTGACATATGCATTATAGATACCAAATTTGATTTGTATTGGTCTATCTCTGACCACCTTGTTGCCGTATTCGTTTAACACATATGTTAGAAACCATGTGCATCTTCTATCCACCTTGTTGCCGTAATCGATACAACCAATTGGTGCCCATATTTTAAGCCAATGGATCTACATATCTCATTAAAAAGATCGCCAATTAGATGTCACTGTGGGTTCGGATCACTAACTCATAACTCGCCGTTCAAAAAAAAAATAAAAATAAAAAAATAAACATTAAAAAACATATATTATTTGGTTTCAATACAAAACATTACAAACAAAAACATCCAATTTTCATAATCGAAACGATTATAAAAAACACGACCCAAGCAAAGTAACAACCCACGAATGAGGTATCCACAAAACTGGAAAATAAAAGGGCGACAAAATATTATATCAAAAGATAGGACCAAGTAATCTTCACCAATAATATTATATCAAAAAGGGCGACAAAATCAAAAATACATAGCCGAATCCACGACTACGATACTTAAGATTGCTCAAATCCTTAATCTCAACAAATCAAAGGTTAGGATGAAGAATGATATAGGGTATGGATAATATTTGGGATATAAATTGGTGTAAAATAAAAATAAATAAAACGGATAGATTAAAATCCTAAGTGTGGTTAATTACTTTCCCAACCATCCCATGAATAAGACTCATATCATTGAATAACTCACGCTTTTGACTCATGTAACTCACGCTTTAGGTAGACACGAATTATACTCAATAAAATTTTAAACAAAGAATAACCTTAGTTGGCGTTCCCGTAACGGCCAACTCCCTTTCAATCCTAAATATAATATACAATAACAAATAGTGGTGATATCTCCACTTTTACAAAACTTTACATAAGTTGCTTAAAAACAAACTTCCAACTTTTTCTTCTTTCTTTTTCTTTTCTATTTTTTAGATTTTTTTTTAACTTGTGTAAAATTTCACAACTTTTCTATCACGATTTTTTCGGATAATTTTTTCATACTTTTCATAACTTTCAGAAAATACATGTAATAGTGAAAGTAGTAAACACACGAAAAATAAACTAAAAATATACAATATGTACTTTCACTCCAATTGCATTGTGCAATTTCCCGACCTAACCAAAGATAATGAATTACGCACGCGAACACAGGTAATGTAAGGAAACACACTTTGCCTAAAGTAACTAACCATGGATTTCAATCTACAGGGTAGGCTAATGTGTACGGGTGTAACGAAACATTTTAACAAAGGTGTAAGAAACGAAAGGAATGGCTCTGAGGGTTTTTCTAGGGGTATCTTACTCTAAAAATGAGAGTAACAAAAGGGTTTATATGGGGGTTAACTAACCGGTGTAGCTAGTTAATATCACAAAACATATAAAGGCTTTTTGGGTGTAATTCTAGAATTTTACCAAGTTAGACAAGTCACTCCAATTATATCGATAATACTCATTATGGTGGTCTCGAGTAGTATACAAGCCAAGTTCTAAAGTTTACAAGTCACCAGCACACTAAAGTTTTTGATTTTAGGCAAAAATAATGTTATGTGTGCGGCTATGTAATTTAGACATAAACAAAAACATGCTAAAAATTTTTAGATTATGATATATTAAGCGCATTTTGAGCATATTTTGAAAAAGTTTGGACAAGTAAGTGTTCTAATTCTCCATCCCCCCACTTAAGTTAAACAACATCCTCGTTGTTTGTTTTAAAGGATTAAAAACTGGAAAATAAAAGAATTAGAACAGAAAAACTTCCCTGATATTTGCTCGGAATGATCCTTCATTATGCGTTTGCGAGCAAAGATCAACTTTCTTGTGGATTAGAACGTTAAAGCTTCATGAATGAGGTATCCACAAAAAATGCAGGAATCTATAATACCACCTAGACTTTTACACACCTGAGTTAAGAAGGTTCAACTTGCATAATACATTAGTAGTTAGTGAAAATAAAACTTAAAAAAAATAAAATTAAAAATCATCAGGTCAGTCGATACGCCGCATCCTATGGAATAAGATGCGCCGTATCGAGCCTGGAATTAATACGAATCAGAATAAAAGATGTGTCGTATCCTTAAACATGGATGCGCCGCATTAAATAAACTGACAGTATGTTTTAAAGAAAAATAAAAATGCAGAAAAATAAAATAAGATATGACCAGTGCAGATGATACGCCGCATTCCATAATGGAGATGCGCCGCATCTTCTGCAGGTCTGACAGACTCGACACAAAACAGAAAAACAGATAAAAACTTCCGGGTTGTCTCCCGGTCAGCACTTGTCTTTATTCCAGAGTCTTCAAGTTAGACTCACGTTCAGCTCCTATTTTCCATCATCGATTCCCAAATGCCACTTCATGATGTATTTGCCCATAAGTTCATCTCGTATATATTCGGGTCCCAATTTCAGCACTCTTTTGTAGAATCCCTTCATCTTTTGGTATAGGTAAAAGATCCCATTCTGTTTGTCCTTGTCATCTACATAAACAAACGGTGAGAATTTATAGCAATATTTATTAGTGGCATGTTTAAAACTTGGGTGAGCGCGAGGCATCACGAAAGTGACGATATCGCTTCCGCTTTGAAAAGTGATTCTTCCTTCAAATCGCTTAGCATTAATAGTGATCTCTTTACAAAATTGCTTGCCAACAATCACATCACCCATCTCTCTATCACGATAAGCATCCATGTTTTCAACAACTGCAAAGTCAGTGACAATAACAAATCTTCCAACGAAAATAGGCACTTTCATAAAAGCTCCAACCACATTCTTCCCTTTATAACCAACCTTCGTTTTCATGATAGAATTATAAAAGGTTTTTGACATTACGTTTATTGGCAAAATAGGGAAGAAATTGGCGCAAACTTGTTTGTATCCTATCATGCAAGGAAATTGTAAATTATAAGCGCAATCAACATGGATCTTTCTACCATAGTCACAAAAACTAGGATATCCCTCAAATTCATTATCATCTCTAGTATTTATAACATTTACACTAGGGTTATCCATAATTTCAGTTTTATTGGGTTCATCATCTTCCATAAATCTATCATTAAACACTAATGGGGTTTCAAGATCGTTTAACTCAATATAATCTCCATCATAGTATTCAAGTGATTTGTTACGCACTAAGATTTCTCCCATAAACCTAGCTTCTAGGTCGAGGTCTATATCATCTCTTAATCCTAGCATATAAACTCCCCTAATTATGCTTTTAACCGGATTTTCACATTTATAGACTAGTTTGTTATTCCCAATCTTTAATGATATTTTTCTTTTAAACACATTAATCTTAGCATGGGCAGTAGACAAGAAAGGTCTTCCGAGGATTAAAGGAATCTTAACATCCTCGGGCATATCTAGTATTATAAAGTCTACGGGGAATACAAACTTCTCGATCCTAACCAGCACATTTTCAGCAATCCCTTAGGTCATTTTACCGTTTGATCAGCCAATTCAATAAGCAGCTTAGTTGGTGTCAATTTTCCTAGGCCTAGGGTAGTGAATGTCTTAAAGGGCATAACACTAACAATAGCTCCTAAGTCAGCTAATGCATTATTGAAAGACATATTATTAATTGAACAAGGTAAAGTAAAACTCCCTGGATCCTTTTCTTTCTGAGGCAGGGCATGTAGATCGGTTGCAGGGTTCTCTTCTTTCATTGTAGCCTTGATCTCATCTTCAATCCTTAACTTCTCCTTGAGGAGTCTTCTAATGCTGATTGAAGAGTTAAAGAAATATTGGGGCTTTAAAACATCACCATTCTTCAATCTTCCAGGAAAAGGTATGTTAGGCATGACTTCTTCAGTAGTAGTAATCGTCTTGACATGATCTCTTGGATTAATTTCAGTTGAGCCAGGTAGACTTCCATATCCCCTTTCTTGAAGCACCTTACCCATTTGACCTATTTGTTGTTCCAATGCTTTGATCGAAGCTCCTTGGTTTCGTGTCATAGTATCCGTTGAGGCTCGGATTTCTTTGATCATAGCAGTGTTTTCTTCATGTCTTTTAGCAGCATCGGCGATGATTTGCTTTAGAGTTTCATCTAAAGTCTGCCTTCTCTCTTGATATGAGGGATTTCCATTATACTTCTGATAAAATCCCGGAGCAGCTTCCCTAAACTTCCCTGAAGGTTGGAATGGTTGTCCAAATTGTGTGTAGTATGCTTCTTCAAAAGTCTCACTTTCATTCCTTGTAGGGCAATCCTTAGTGTAGTGAGGTCCTTCGCATTTTTCACATCCAACTTGGGCAGCATACACTTTCTCATCTCTTTTCTTCATATCTCTACTAATTTTATCCAATTGAGCTTGAATTGCAGCATACCCGTCAAAATTAGTGCTGCTCTTAGTTCTAGTAGAGGTCCCATCGTGCCATTTTTGAGAATGATCAGCAGCTTCTTGGATGGCTTTTCTAGCATTGGCTGCACTCATTTGTGGCACAGCTCCCTTAGCATCCAAGATTTGCCTAGTGGGCACATCCAATCCTTGATAGAACAGTATTATCTCCTGCATTTTGGTTAGATAGTGTTGAGGACATCTTGCCAGTAGATCTTTGAAGCGCTCCCAAGCCTGATAGAGAGTCTCATCGGGCTCTTGCTTGTAACTGTTGATGGCCTCCATCTTTTTAGCAGTCTTAGCAGGTGGACAATATCTTTTCAGGAATTTGCTCTTCAGATCTTCCCATGTTGTGATTGAACTGGCAGGTTCATTCTTTAGCCACTTATTAGCGGCTCCTTTAAGTGAAAGTGGGAAGATTCGAAGCATAAGTTGGTCAATAGAAACTCCATCTGCACTAAACAGATCTGCGATCTCGAGGACTTTATCAATATGTTCATTAGCATCTTCGTTATCTGTCCCACTGAAAGCATTTTCTCTGAGCTCCTTGAGGAATTGACCCTTCAATTCAAACTTTGTCTTTTCATCAAACTTTGGTCTAGCAACTCCTGAACTGTAGTCAGTACGGGTTTTGTTCATGTATTCCTCCATGGTAGTGTTTTCCGTCATTGTTTATGTTTCTTCTTCCTCCTCTTGTTCAGAAAAATATTCAAGCTCGAACAAGCTTGAAACTTCAACGCTTCTTGTGCTAAAAAGTTTCCTTAGTGAATGTAGGGCTCGTTTAGGATCTTCGAAAGGTGTAATTAAGTTCTTAGTTGAACTTCTGGCCATGCACTTCCTGAAATCATCACAAAAGCATCAGTAGGGTATGTTCAAGAAAGTATTATGTCAAAAAATTAACAACGAAATAGGGATACGAAAAATAAAAGTTGCTGATATCTGTAGACGATGCGCCGTATCCTTGAAAAAGGATACGCCGTATCTTATTACGTTAAAATTAAATCAGACTTTTATTTTTGAAAATAGATACGCCGCTTTTAAATTAGAATGCGCCGTACCTGTCAGTTATCAAAAATCAATTATATTTATAAAAATTAAATGCGCCGTATTAGCAGAAGCTAATGTATCGTATTTTCTTTACGATTCAAAATATAAGATTTTTGATTTAGTAGATGCGCCGTATCGATAAAAATCCATGCGTCGCTTCTGTTTAATAATTTGAAAACAGTTTTTAATTTTAAATATTAAATACGCCGTATCTGTTAAAACAGATGCGTCGTATGGCGTTAGGGTTTCGAAAAATTCTTTATTAAAAACAGAATACGCCGTATCTTGGGGAAAGATTCGTCGCACTCGCGTTATTAATGCGTTGTATTTTATAAAATTAAAATGCAATACGCCGCATCCGATAAACAGATGCGCCGTATCGTTTGTGTTGGGAATTATTGAAATATAATAGTTTTTATTTCTGCTGTTAGTTTTATTATTAAGTGGTTAGGATATGCATGAAATATATTAGGAAGTGATAATGCATATCTTCTCTAGTTATTGCCGAATTAGGGTTTCTTATCTATAAAAGAAACATACGGCTTATGTTGAAGACATACTTCTTGATTAGACTTCTTGAAAAACACCTTTAGTGTGTGTGATATAGATCCATAGAGGATCATTATATTATTAGTGAAAAACCTTGTTGAAACTTTGATTGTGTTCTTTATTATTCCGTTGTGTAAATCATTGTTTCTATTATCCTAGAAGAGCTTGATCTTGATTCAACAGTTTGTATCTGCACAGTACAACGTCAGTAGGTACTAAGAAAGAAAATAAAATAAAAATAAAATAAAATAAAAAGAAAATTACAGAAAATTAAACACACAAAAACAGTAAATGTGCGAATTATACAATGAATGCAAATTATCTAATATACAACAAGATAGGGGTTAGTGTCTAAAAAAAATAATAATAAAAAAAAATTAAAAAAAAAACTAATTAAAATACTAATCAATTTAACAGATAATAACAATTCACTCCCCGGCAGCGGCGCTAAAAACTTGATGCGCGTGATGTGTCGTTGCGGTTTAGCAGTTTAATGCCTACTCAAATTTTACATTTATATTTAGCCGACTTATCAATAACACACACACTTAACGAGCAGTGTACCCGGTCAGTTTGCATATAATAGTAAGCAGAGTGTCGATCACTAAGAGTGGAACGTATTATCTAATTATCCTAATCAGTATTTTAATATCTAAGTTAGCTTTACAGTCTAATCTAATGATAGAGGGTTCAGCCTGAGAGACTGCCACGTTTTGGTTATCTAATTAAACAGTAAATACTAATGAGAACAAATCA
>LBNU01009125.1:4981-16174 GCA_014162995.1 Artemisia annua | reverse complement strand
TATATATATATATATATATATATATATATATATATATATATATATATATATATATATATATATATATATATATATATATATATATATATATAACAGGAGGCGTATGACGTCATTAATGCCACCTCATTGCCCGGTAATTCATTATCAGCCATGTCATCACATTTTTTCCATGTAAGCAATTTTATAATTTTTTTTTTGTATTTTTTTAATTTATTTCGAAATTAATTTTTATAATTTATTTCGTATTTTTATAATTAATTTCGTGTCCACGTAGGCAAGGCAATGTTTCGAAGACTTTAAATACGGGATTATTTAAAAAAATTCGTCCATCGCAGGACTCGAACTTTGGATGGTAAGCTCGAATAAACAAACACCTCAACCATTGGAGCATTACAATAGTTGTGATGTAATTTGCAAATCATAATTAATAATGCATGAATCAATAAGGTTGGAAATTATTTTGACAAAACCATCACAACATCATCACGTATTAGTAGGATATCAAAAACCCTAAATCGACAAAAACCCACACAATTCATTGTCGCCATCTATCTTCTAAAAAAACCCTAAATCAAATGTATGTTATTCTACAAAGCAATTCAGATTTTGCTTATTAATCATATTCTCTAATACATCTCTCTTTCTTCCAAAATCTTTTTAGAGTTTTAAGAATGACTGCTATGTTTGAAGTGCTTATGATCATATATATATGTTCGAGTGAGGATAATTGGAACATCTACTAAGGTAACTTGGTTAATAAAGTTTCAACCTTACATGGATTGCATGCATGTTACTTTGTCCATAATTAATCTATGGTGTTTTGGAAAGGCAAATGAGTTTATCTAAGATGAATGACGGCCACTATATTTGCTAGGTAGCGTGAATATAGTTTTTATTGTTTTTATAATTTAAATAACACATATACCTATGCATACATCACGTTCTTAACCTGTTTTACTCACAAACAGATTATAGGTAAAGGAAAATAACTTTGTAACCATCTATAGCTATTACTACTTTTGTTTTGTGCTTTAGTTGGTGATGCTAGGTAGCAGGGAGAAAAGAAGCAGGAGATATGTCTTTTGTTGATAATAATTGCCAGGACAAGACATCAGGCGATCTTATATATTATAGCTAGCCTCCTTGACTTTCAAGCAGACCTTGAGGATTATTGTGAGAAGACTGACAGTAAGTGGCCAGTAAAAACCATCCATATACTAAACAATTAAAATCGGTAATTAATCTAAGAATGCCAAAATGTCAAAAACATGTATACAAGGATTTAAAAAACATAAACCAGTTATAAACCTATGATTGGATAAAAAAAACATTTAAAATAAACATACCATATTGTTCTTGATGATCACTTAACACAAGTGATTCATTATTCACTTGTTGTACATCCCGGGACGTTGAACCCTCTCCTATATCTGTCGCACCTTGTTCAGTGATCCCAACCATTTATTTCCTCCAATTATTAGATAACGAATTAGGGTTTTATGTGATTGGATTGTGGGATTGATGAATATTTATAGGTAAAAAATTGTGATCATTAAGGATGCGTACCAACTTTGTGTCAATCTTTGATGAAAACATCGTGATCCTTTGAAATAGATAAGAACCTGGGAAATCTTTGAATCTGATAAAAACTAAAAAACCTCCCCAATATTGTAGGATAAATCCGGATTTCAAAAGTATTTGTGTAAATGTAAAATACCATATATAACCTTGGATGCTTTTATGAATTAAATAAATGGAAATTAAGTTACTAAATTGTGATTGGTCAAGATTGGTACTGTAAAGTACTGCATATAAGAATGGTATTGTATGAAATACATCGCTATATATATATATATATATATATATATATATATATATATATATATATATATATATATATATATATATATATATATATATATAAAACAGGAGGCGTATGACGTCATTAATGCCACCTCATTGCCCAGTAATTCATTATCAGCCATGTCATCACATTTTTTCCATGTAAGCAATTTTATAATTTTTTTTTGTATTTTTTTAATTTATTTCGAAATTAATTTTTATAATTTATTTCGTATTTTTATAATTAATTTCGTGTCCACGTAGGCAAGGCAATGTTTCGAAGACTTTAAATTTTTCCATGTAAGCAATTTTATAATTTTTTTTGTATTTTTTTAATTTATTTCGAAATTAATTTTTATAATTTATTTCGTATTTTTATAATTAATTTCGTGTCCACGTAGGCAAGGCAATGTTTCGAAGACTTTAAATTCGGGATTATTTAAAAAATTTGTCCATCGCAGGACTCGAACTTTGGATGGTAAGCTCGAATAAACAAACACCTCAACCATTGGAGCATTACAATAGTTGTGATGTAATTTGCAAATCATAATTAATAATGCATGAATCAATAAGGTTGGAAATTATTTTGACAAAACCATCACAACATCATCACGTATCAGTAGGATATCAAAAACCCTAAATCGACAAAAACCCACACAATTCATTGTCGCCATCTGTCTTCTAAAAAAACCTTAAATCAAATGTATGTTATTCTACAAAGCAATTCAGATTTTGCTTATTAATCATATTCTCTAATACATCTCTCTTTCTTCCAAAACATTTTTAGGGTTTTAAGAATGACTGCTATGTTTGAAGTGCTTATGATCATATATATATGTTCGAGTGAGGATAATTGGAACATCTACTAAGGTAACTTGGTTAATAAAGTTTCAACCTTACATGGATTGCATGCATGTTACTTTGTCCATAATTAATCTATGGTGTTTTGGAAAGGCAAATGAGTTTATCTAAGATGAATGACGGCCACTATATTTGCTATGTAGCGTGAATATAGTTTTTATTGTTTTTATAATTTAAATAACACATATACCTATGCATACATCACGTTCTTATCCTGTTTTACTCACAAACAGATTATAGGTAAAGGAAAATAACTTTGTAACCATCTATAGCTATTACTACTTTTGTTTTGTGCTTTAGTTGGTGATGCTAGGTAGCAGGGAGAAAAGAAGCAGGAGATATGTCTTTTGTTGATAATAATTGCCAGGACAAGACATCAGGCGATCTTATATATTATAGCTAGCCTCCTTGAATTTCAAGCAGACCTTGAGGATTATTGTGAGAAGACTGACAGTAAGTGGCCAGTAAAAACCATCCGTTACATGCTCGCTGTTTGTCTTTATTTTTGCGTTTGTCACTACTAAACTATTATTTGATGTTATGAATGCATTGCAGTACCATCCAAAGTAGATGACACAAAAGGGGTGGCCTTCAACTTAGGCCCCGATTCTGATAATGATCATCATACTTCTTGCAAGGGGAACCCTACTACCAATGATCTTTTGATGCTCCTATTAAGGTGGTTGATGTACCATATTTTGTGATTGGTATCTCACACAACATTTTTAATTCTTCTCCAGTTTATTTTCCCAACAAGAGTTGTTGCATGTCCATATTCTATGCTTGGTTTAGGCGACATTGTAATTCTAGGTATGGCATTTTTAGTGGGCAAGATACACCTTATTACTACTTTAGCTTTCTCACTTCCAAGTTCATGGTTTGAACAAAACCAAGGTTATTGAATGGTCAGAAACCAAAAAGAAGTTACTGATAACAGATTTTGTCCAAATAATTAAATGTATATAACCAATTACTGTGTCAATTATGATAACAAATTTAGGACCCAATGCCAAACACCCCCTTAGAAAGAGCTTATTTATTAAAATTTAAGGTGTTTGCTGGATGTGCAGGCAAAATTGACATGTGGTGTTTGGATTTGCGACAGAACAAGGTTAAAGACCTTGAGCTAAAGGGGTATACCGATAGTGTTGAGCGGTTGTGGTTGGATCCTAACAATTTGATTTGACTGCCTCTTCATCAGGTTAGAAAACTATTCGACTATGAAATGTTCGAATTAAGTGTTGCATTATTTTCAAATACCAAATATCTGTGGTGATTACTAATCATGCTTTTAGTTATTTTTTGTTGATGCAAGCTGAGGAAGTGATGCATTGACGTTATTATTTTCTAAATTTTTAATTGTTTATATACTGTCCTAGGCTTCTGACCGGGGTGGAGAATCAAAATTCTTGGGTTGATTCATCTCCGAAAGTTGCTGATTATTCTTTGAATGCGATGCCAAATCCTTTAAACATAGAGAATCAGCATTACATACCAACTTAACATGCCCAGTTCATACCTGCACCTACACAATTTGCTCCTCCTTCTGCTCAGTTTGCCTCTGTAATTATTAATCCTACTCAGATTACCAACTTGCCAAACTACTCAGTTCCAATAGAACCAGTGGCAAGATCTGATCCAGCACTAACTTTGATTAATGAGAAGGTACTTTATGTGAATGTTTGTTAGACGGTTTATAATACACTTTAGTTTATAACAAAGTATTTGTAGGTCAATCATTATTTTTCTTATCCATTGCTTACTAATTGACATTTTGTTAATTACGCAGGGTTAGCTTGAGACACTACTAAAGAAACATTAATGTTAGGGTATCAATAGGTAATTGTTTTATATAAAGTTTGTGCTTTTATTCATGGGTAGCAATTGTTGGGTGGAAGTTTAAGACTATATGGAGCTGCTATATTACATTATAAAACACGGTCTCCTTCCGCTATTGTGCGTAGTGTCAATTTTAAGGTATGTACAAAGTCCCTTGGATATGGGTTTTGCGCGTGTTTTAAAAAATTTCTTTTGGAAGCTTAACTATGTTAATGGACTGGGAAAAAACTCCATTAATTCGATAAAAAGATGTACGTATTCTGCAGGTATACTACTGTAAGTTTGTCATATTTTGCTTTAGTTGATCCTCATAATTACGAAGTAAATTTTTGAATTTCGCAGCTCGACTCCAACCAATCCATGATTATATAGGAGGAATTCGTATGGTTGGTCAATCGAGCTCAGGAGATTTCAAGAGTTGTGCTCCATATTACATCACAAAAATAACAAATAAATAAAATGAAGAGCAGTAGAGCATGCATTTTGAATCACTTTTATTTGCATTTATGAGTCATTATGTTTTCCCATTTCATTGTCATTTATGTAATTTACTCCTGCCTTGGCACTACGTTGCCTGCCCCTACTTATAAATTTGAAACAAAAAATTTTATATTTCTATCTATCTGTTCTCGGCGATGTGAATTATCTTTTTTGTGCATATTATTTTGTTTTTGTATGGTTCAGTGAATACAACTTGAATCACTCATTTATCTTACCAGATCATATTATTTTGTATATTTGGTGAGCTGGAGCTGATCCAGTGGACACAGGGGGTTTTCAAGTCTAGAAAGTATCGTGAAACATTGGAAAGCAAAAGGGATGTTAAAAAAGAAGGTTAAAAAATTGGTGACGAATCAACATCATCAATTCAAGATGCATTCTGTGTGACCATAAAAGCCAAAGTTTGAAGCAGGGCTGCTTCTGTTTAGAGCGGTTTTACAATATGTTAATGTGAATATGGGTCAATTTGGTTTATTTTCATTGATAACAGGGAAACAGCTTAAAGAACAGATTGACCTGAATCCATTCGATTAATCATCCAACATTGTCAATTTTTCCACCAAGACTTAATATGCCTCGATGAATCACTTTATTTGGCACGTAAGAGGTCACTGGATATATTCCTGTAAAATGCGCCTTTCAGTCTCACTTTATAAATCACAAATACATGGGATATGCCAGATTGCAATTTTAGTACCAACATCCATTGTCAGTCACACATTTGTATGCACTAACCCATTATTAACATCTCATATTTGATTAACTTGATTGTATAGGCAAGGTAGCACGCAGGACAATGAAGCCATCAATAGAACATATGAGAGGGTCTCACATCGATCAAGGTGTTTCACGGTGGTGGGATCCACCAGTCGTTCCTATGCAGCTAGGGAGCAGCATTTTGAACAAGATCATCAGGAGGACAAAGGAAGTTAGGAAGGATCTGCAATCGATCATGTGGGTGTACGTCAGGATCATGAGGTCTACCACAAGGTTATTTATAGTAGAACTTGTCACATTATAATCACCTCAAGTTATTATAAGTTTCTCATAGCTTTATTATTCTATAAAGTATTGACTAAAGATTCCATTTCCATTACACAAACAATAGTGAGTAGGTTCTTTTATGTTTACCTAAGTTAATTATTAAGTGTAGACATCCATGGGCCAACTCACTTATTCAAGTGCTTATATACATATGTTGGACTAATTAGAGGGTGTTTGGAAGTGCTTCTTAATGGCTTATCTTTGTATTTATACGCAGATAATCAGTTTCGTGCTTGGAGCAAACTGCATAATTTATATATTTTACTTTCAAATAAACACATAAACATAAGTAGATCAGTACCTCCTTATTTTTAAGTAGATAAGTACTTCAATATAAGCAATCCCAAACACAACTTAAATGAGCATGTATGTGTCTTATTCAATCTGTTTAATAAAAGGATGCTTGATTCAGGCTGTTTCATTTTGAGCATGCTTCTATCATTTTATTTCAGGAGGCCGCTAAGCGCCTAAGCGCCTGGAGGGCAATGGTATCTTTCTTCGGCATTCCTTTCATTTCAGCCATGGAACCACAACGGAACCCGAACGAGCATTGATATTAGAGGTGAGAAATCTAAAATTACTGAAAACATGTAGTAAGATGTAATAGCCATCGCTCATAGAGCTGAAGCTGTAATTTCAAACTGGAGTAAGAAATCTAAAATTTCTGAAAACATGTAGTAAGATATCTAAAATCGTTAAACATGGCATTATGATATACTCTAACGTATACTCTTGCATTCAGATTTGTGTAGTTTCATCCAACTGCAAGATAAAGGACTCCCAATAACACCAACAAAAGCCAGAGAAAATGCGTTTTTGATCACTGAAGCTGTGAGGGATGATGGGGGCCCACATGCATCTTCAGTAAAATAGCACAACAAGAGTTTTTCTTTCATGCTGCTAAACATGTAATTCATTTCTTTCCTTTCTTTCTTTTCTTGGAGGGCTTACTTTTGATCTGTTTTTATTAAATATGCATATTTGCATTGACTCACAACAATTAGGAGAAAGGTAGCATCTTTTTACGCCAACACACTCACCAATAATCTCCACATGAACAACATCCATCTCTAAAATGGTGAAATCTGCTCGAGTCCCTGACTATGATATCCCTCCCAACAATTTTGCTATGCATAATTTGATAAATATACGCGGGATATATACGTGGACCTTTGTTTTATATGCTTTGTTTTCTGTCATGTTTTATGTTTCAGTCTGAACACCAAATCAATAGTTCTGCAAGATCTGGATCGTGGAGAAGGGTAACATTTATAATCTTGTGTGTTCCTTTCTAATGCCGCATTATAGAAGCGGCAGCATGGGAGGTCGGATGGGTTGGGTAACGGGACAAATCGGCTTCGGTTGAAATGGGTCATTTTTTGTGGGTCAATACACGTCGTGACAGATTGAACTCGTCCCTAAATACTTTTTTTCTACGTTTTAGTTTTTCATAAATAAGTAATATTGCAACTGTAATTACAAAAAATACTGGTACAACAATACTTTCAATTTATGAACAAAACAGTTTAAGGTGCCTTTGTTACATATCGACTTTGGCCGACGTTCAACTTGTGTGACTCAGTCGACCCGTTTGACTTTTGGTAGTCAGGTCTTTAATTTGATCCGCTTGAACATTTTGAGATAAAACAAACCTAAGCTAACCCATTCATTACTAACAATGCAACTGGTCAAACGGGTAAGGGTAAAAAGTCATGTAACGTGGCCTAAATCATTTTTTCCCAAAGAAGTTACATTATTATTCGAATAGTTGATAGTTTAAAATATTTAGAAAATGGTAACGGTTTGAACCAACCTGACCCGTCAAACAACCAGTTAGTTTGTTATCTTTAAATGTAGAGAAATTGTTGAATAACATAAACATGTATCCCCGTATTTCCTGCTGTGTGTGCGATTATCAATGGCCATAACTAAATAACTATCATTGTGCAGTTTGCGCCAAAAAAGTTTGTAGAGCTCATGAGTGGCAAGGAATTCGTAACAGTAATTTTGTCTTTTTTTTCCTTCCAATGTGTCTTTCCAAGCTCATTTATAAGGTGACTTAATGAACCTAGATGTACGAATGGGCATTTTAGCTGTAAGTTGGACCAAATCCTCCTTAGCTACATACTGGCTTATAGTGGCAATGGGCGGTCGGGTAACGGGTCAAATTGAGTATTTTTTGCACCCAACTTTAAAATATTTAAAAAATCATACGTTTCGAATAATATTTATCACTGCATGGTGTTGATGTTTTGCATATTAGACTTATGGGAATGATGAAATTAGAGGGTGATACGGGTCAGCTTGTGGGTTTAGAGCTGCAATTGTATTGCAACATCAGAGTGTTTCAGGTATAGATTGTATTCAATCATTAGATCCTCAAGATGACGAGGAACGAAAAGAATTCGCTAATAAAAAAGAATAATTTCTTCGTTATATCTTACATGATCCTAACCCGTAACTCTTTAATATTTATTTAGCTTACATTTGGTATATTCTAAATGATAAGACAAACTCTTAGTAGAAAGGAGCAACAGGTTTGAATTTCAAAAATCGTATTTTTTTACACATGAGTTATTGTATGCCTTATAAGTATGTTGAATATAAGTATAAAAATAAAATATTCCATTCAGTTCATTTTGTAAAACAAAAAACACCATATTATATGGCCTATAATATGTTGAACAATTATATACGTAGTTCTAAAAATCCTATAAATTTTAAGATTACGGGTTACAAAATGAACCATACGGGACAAGTGCAACCAACATATGAAAAAATATGTAACCTTTTATTTAGCTAGGTGAGTTTCCTTCAATATAATACTTTCTGATTGCAGACCTTTTTTTTACAGAATCTATGGTAAGGAGAGACATTGAGAACCTCAAAAACGATACCAAGTGTGCATTTGTGTTAAGTATTCTATTTTTTTTCATCTCCTTTGTTTAATTCCATCTCATATTTCACTGGTCTATAGGTCTATTAGTATGTCGCATCGTTAAGTTTTTATATCACTACTCACTAGCATATTAGTTAGTTGAGTAGTGCTATTTAGGCCTGAAATGCAAGCTTAATTATATGACTAATTCACTTAACACTAATTATATGTATTGTACAGTTTCTCTTTCTAAATTTTCACCAATCATTTTCTTAAATTCATCAATCAAATTTTTAGACATATTAGTAGGCATAAGGTTATTTTTGGAATGACATTATGTTATATAAAATCTATCGTTTTACAGGGATAAGGTTTAACGTAAATTAATACCATCAAAATATTAAATAACTTCCCCGTCCTTAAATATGAATTTGAATTGACTAATACCATCAAATTAATAATTACTATAACTCATGCCTATCTCTTTAATAAGGAGTAATACATAAATTATAACTGTAAAATGTCACTAATATACGTACATGACTAAATTAAAATGTAAATTACAAGTCATGCCCGCCCATCGGGCGGGCTTTGAAACTAGTATATATATATATATATATATATATATATATATATATATATATATATATATATATATATATATATATATATATATATATATGTAGAGAGAGAGAGAGAGAGTTGAGATCATATAAGATCATCCTTATAGTTCTAAAAATAAGATCAATGAAAGAACCAATAGAAGGAGGGCAAGTGGAATTGATTACCAAAAAAACTGAAAATTAAATATATAGCCAAAAGGGCATTATAGGTATTACACACATCTCATTTAACCCTAATAAAAATCATATATCTCTCTCTCTCATATTATTCATTTTCCCAGCCTCCATCTTCAACAGCTCCACTAAATCCGACCTTAAATCCCTCCTCCCTCACTTTTTATTTTCCGGCGGCGGTTCTTTTGGTACACCGGTAACACTTCCGGTCATGGGTTAAATACAAAACCCACCGTGTACAGCCGCCATTATTTTTCTTTATCAAATCACTCCACTACCCAGTCAAACCCATATGAAAATCGCCACTACCAAATCGCAGCCGTCGCCTTCAGATCTATCGAAACCCATCGAAAAATCTTTACATAAACCAAAACCCGTCGAATGTCTTTTTAAAGATATGCTCTTTGTTACTGGATCTATAACCATCAACACCTTCTTTTACTTTTACTTTCAAATATGTTGTGCGTAGGTTTTATAGCATCAGAAGAGTAAGTGGACCAAGATCTTGTTGTAGTTAAAAAATATTTCGAATTGTTGTGTTTCTTTTGGCGTAGGTTTTGTTGAATATTAAGATGAATTGTTGTGGCTCTTTTGAAAGCTGTTCTTGTTCTTGTATCATAAGATTTTGTATCAAAAGATTTCGAATCATTTTTTAGAGAAATCCGATAGTGTATTTATGTCTTTGGGGTTTGTTGTTTTTTATTTATTTATTTATTTATTTTTTTATTATTTTTTTTTTAGATTTTGGAGCAAATGGAAACTAGTAGCAGATTTTTATATATTAGTCGTGTATGAGTCATGATGTTGGTCGTCTCCGGCCTGATGTTGGTTCGTGTATTAGTTGGCTCATTTTTCAGACATGATGTTGGTCTCTTGTTTGTTTATTTAAATATATTATTTTTAATGTACTAGATGTATCATTATATCATTATATGTAATATAATTTTTTAATGTAATATAACTTTTTAATGTACCTGAGGTATCAATATATTTACTTGGTGGTCCATCGTATATTCGTTAATGTAAATATGAATAAATTTTTTAATGTACCTGATGTATCAGTAGATGTATCTGGTGGTCTCGTGTATTTGTTAATAATATACCTGATTCACGTTATGTAAAAAAAAAATATGCACCTGTATAAATATAAAAGCAAAAAAAAAACATATTTTAATTTGAATTCTACCTTTAAAACTTTATTTAATTACTATAATGCCACTCATTTAATGTTAGTCTCATTTAATACAAATAAAAAGATCCAATGGTCTAGATTGAGTCTTACTTTTATAACTTTAAGCTTGATCTCACAATAACCCTTCCCTATATATATATATACTAGACGAGTACCCGTGCATAGCAACGGTATTTTATAGCGACAGATAGTTTATTGATAAAAAAAAGTTTATAGGTTATAAACGAAAAAAAATAAAA
>LBNU01009124.1:293514-309721 GCA_014162995.1 Artemisia annua | reverse complement strand
ATGCACATACATCAACCACAAAACACAAGATGCAGAAGAGGTTGCCCCCTTCTCATCACTTTATTAGAAAATAGAAAGAAGTTAGAAACATGGGTGAAAACCCATGTGATGCTACTGTTTTTGTTCACCGAGTCACTAGCTTGACTCGATCCCCAAATTCAATTGTCCATGGGGAAAGTTTGGAGATCCGGGACAACCATGGGTGGTATGTCCCCTCCAAAGTTATGCTTCAACCTATGACCATTCACTTTAAAGTTGGGACCATCGGTTTGAGATAACTCAATGGTTCCATAAGGAAATACTTTGCGACAGTGAATGGTCCAGACCAACGGGTTTTGAGTTTACCCGAGAAAATCTTCAATCTAGAATTGAAAAGAAGGACTCGATCACCGACGTTGAAAAACTGGTTCTTAATTTTTGAGTCATGAATCTTCTTTGTCTTTTCTTTGTAGATCAAAGAGTTTTCGTAGACCTGATCACGAAGTTTATTTAATTCATTCAGTTGAACTTTACGGTGATCACCCGCTGTCTGAAGGTCAAGGTTAGTGTGACATTTCTCAAAAATTCATGTCTTATATTTTAAATAATAGTTTATTTAATAACTATTCTATTTCTAATAAACCAACTTCGTAGAAAGTTATCCGTGAACATCCAATTCTTTCACTACGACTATATATGTCAACTCTACATTTCTTGTAGTCCACTATTTTTTTTTCTTCCTTGAAATCCTAAATTAAAAAGTTACTTTCACTTTTATTTTAGGAACTAATTACTTAAAACTATCAAAAACATATAACTACGAAAGCATTCGTAGTAATAATGTGAAAGTTATTGAAAAACTCATCATCTACTAAAATTATATTTTCATAATTTTTACAATAGTATTTCATCACTATGGTACCATTAAAAATTATTTCTAATTAACCCGGTACCCGAAAACGTCAAAACTACTCGAGCTATGCACTAAACGGTACCCCGTAAAAACAAAAGTGGGACAAAATTACACAAGCCACCACCCCAAGAATGAGGTGGCCGGCCTTAAGGTGTCCCTAGGACACTTGTATAACAAAAATCATCACCAACAATTCCACTATCTTATTCTTTCCACCAACTCTTGCATGCAAAAACTCATAGATCAAGTTTATGTCATAAAAATTTTCTTCACTCTCTCTTGCTCTCTCCTTGGCTCGTTCCAACATCAACACCATCATAAGATCAAGATTTTTGAAGATTAACATTATACAAGTGCTCATAAACATCCATTACAAGGTTTTGAAATATAAACCTATGGATTAATTAGGGTTTTCTTACTAATAAACTAGTAATCTTCCAAGTGAGTAAATTACTAAACTTTCATTGTTCTTGGTATATTTCTACCACATTTTAACTAATTTTTATATGCATGCAAGTAGATGTAATTTGTACCACTCAAATCTTATGTTTTGTTAAACTTATGATATGTAGATATGTAGTGTTTTGGTGTAGAGATGTTTTGATGTTATTTAGGAACCCATGACACCTTGAGGAGGTGTATGGTAGTTTATGGGATTGTTGGATTGAATTGATGGTGAAATTAGAATGGTTATAGGATGAGAAAACCATTTTTGACATTAAAAATAAGCTTCTGGTCATATATTGAAAATACAGAAAACTCAGTAGGTTTGAACCCATTTTTGACCTAAGATAAAGAAAATACACTTTAAGATGAAGCCATGGGCGAAAGAACGGGTAAAAACGGGTTTATAACGAAAAAGTTATGCTAAAAACAAGTTATACCAAATTTATGTTTAACCATTTGAGACAGCCTGGACATTTTTATAAATTCTGGAAAACTCAGCAACTCGTGACTTATTTTTGACAAGGTACTCAGAAAGTTAAGAATAAAAGGAAACCATAGCAAAAAGAACGGACTAAAATGAGTTTGAAACGAGAAATTTACGCTATAAACAAGTTACAAGTATTTTCTTATAAAATCTGAAAATATGTTGCTGGTGTAATAAGGTTCTCAATGAAAACAGGCCCCTAACCTTCATTAAAATGTACCAACATGATAAAAATATATTAGTACTTGTTTAGAGCTAACCGGGGATATAAAATTCTTGAAAAACGGACTTATAACGAATTAGTTAAGATTTTTCGAAAGTTATTGTTTTACTAAAAATACCAACAAGTAATATTCATTACCACCTTATACGTAGATGTAAAATTTTATTTTCAACAACAATATATTTTGAGTACATAAGAGTGGTATAAATGACATATACATTTGCATTCATAACATTTTTTTTATTAAATCTAAGCTAGAAAATATTTAATCATGATAGGTTGCGGATTGTGAACGCGCCTTATTTGACACATCCATTCCTTACTCTTAGCTCCAACACTACAAGTGAGTTTATAGCCTCGCTTTTAATCTTTAAATGATTTATAAACCTCGCGAGTGGGATACATGTCCCACTACCATATATCGTGTGGACGTGAGTTGAAACGTACGGGACGCGTGGATAGCGTCTCCACTTCCTGAGGTACGTGATTTGCACTTTTACAGTCTAGGTACATTACACGTGTATTATGGGCGGTAAAAATTAGAATTCTTCCCGCCCACGAGCCTAGTCCGTTTGCGACGTGGTTTGACTCTAGCGTGCGTAGGTATTACCCACGCACACTAGACTGGGAGGACATGATGACGTATGGTATGGATCCGGGTCATGCACCCATCCAATACGCAAGCCCATCACAAATGGGCCATTACAACGTTATTTGCAGCCCACGAGGCCCGCGAATACATAATTATACTTAAAGCCCACCACGAGTGGACTATTTAGTTAACGCCTAGGCGCATGCAGGCCCAAACCCGGATATGGGCACTTATCCGGTACGCGATATCTTCTATTATTATTGATAGATATCGAATACCGAAGATTGGGGAACACGATACTAAACCCTAAGCTACGAGCCTTAACCCAAAACACGATTACTTACTCTCACGCCGGAGGATAATCGGGGGAGACAATCCCTCGATAAGCCTAACGGTGTTCGTTGTTTTCTTAGTGCGCAGGTCTCAAGCAACTCTACCCGAATTGGTACTCAAGTCAAGCCACGCCCATCTTTTGTATCAACATCCAAGAAACATAACTAGCTGGTCAGCATGACTTGTAATATAAATATGCCTTCTGCTAATTCGCCATTTGGCTTCTTGCAACAACCGGCGCGATATTCTATCAATTTGTTAAAGAGGTAAATCCATGAAGATCAACAATTTTTTTTTTGGAAAATTCTAATGTTATGCCTAAAATTGAATTTAGGTCGTTTTTTGCAAATTCCAATTTTGGTCATGTGCGACCGTGCTACTGCGCAACTCCAGTTAAAATGTGACACGTGGCATGACAGAAAGTACCATTTCAATGACTATCTAACCATTTACCGAATCACTTGTATTTTGTCTTTTCCCACCCAAATATGCGACCGACAGCTACTCGACTACCCAAGTGTGCGACTGGTGGCGTAAAATTTTTTCAAAGATTTCCTCGGGAAGGAACACTAAATCTAATATAGATTTTGTTTATATTATATTTTCATTTTTTTTTCACTTCTTCTTCTTTTGAAACACACACACCTGAGTTTTTCTTTGAGTTGGTATGATACCCTTGGTATTGTTCATTTGTTTATGCCTATTAAGATTAATAATTATTGATAATTGGGTATGAGTTACTGTTTATATGTGATTATGTGACAATTAAATTGTTTATTAGTTTGATGTGATAGGCATTTATGTGTTGGTTTTAGATGTCCTGATGGTACTATTACTTCCCATTCTTTTAGGTATTAAGCTCAGAATCTTGCATCATTACCTAAACTTTACCCTTATATATAGATCACACATAGTATTAATTAAGTTACAATCTTATCCGCACATCACTTTATTTCCGACCACCTGTAGCTTTTAATCACTCTTTTCCGACAATGGCTTCTAGTTTGCCATTCATTGATAGGCTAGCGGTTGAGGCTCGCTCACAAAGCAAAGCTCGTCAATTGTTTGTCTATTTTGAGAGGATTAGGGTAGTTAACCTGGCTGAAGAGGAAGAGTTAAGAGCTTATGTTGAGGAAGCTAGGCAACGCATCATGGAGATTGACTTGTATTTGTTTGAGCTGGGGCAAATTTATGGTTCTACAGTGTGTGCCCATGGCCGTAGTATGCTTAGGCTCGCCCGCTACCAGGAAGTTTCTAGGATTCTCTTGTACACACGTGCTGCAGACGAGGCACGATACAATGCTGATATCCTTATGGAGTTTATTGGCAGTGTGTTGCGTCTTTAGACATTTGTTGATGGTCTAGGGCCATGTTTCATGGTTTTTGGGAATGATGGTGAAGGTCTTATTATGTTTAATCGTGTTTGGGTATGATGAATAAGCTATGGTTTTTGGGATCTTGCTCCACTTTAATGGTTTAAGTATGCAGTCTATGTTTTAGTTTTTATGTTTTAACTGATTATGAATATAAGCTGAGTTGGTAGATTTTGGTTGTGCTTCTTTAGATGTTAAGTGGTTGTGCATCTCTAAAATTTAAGTATGGATGTAAAGTTATCCTTGTTAATGGAAATTAAAAATTATCTATCCATTGTTATTGTTTGTTCTAGTATTGTCTTTTATATGTAATGTGGTGCTTATGTTGCAGAGTGACTGTTTTGAGACCACTTAAGTAAAACACACACCTTAGTTTTCATACTGATGTGGTTGTCCTGAAATTGTGGTACATTGTTTAGTGTTTGTGTTTTTTGGTCATTTCTGCGTCGTTGGCATTGTGGTTATCACTTACCTTTATCTGATTAATAGTAAGGCGTTGGTTTAGTTAAAAGAACAGCGCACTCAACATCTTGTGTTTAGTTTATTGTTTGTGACAATATTTTCAGATTTCATTATTTTTTCAGATATGTTGCCAGTTGTTTGAGTTTATGTATAACTTGTATTTGTTTAATAATTTAGGAATATCATGCGAAGGTCTATGTTAGAAGCAAACTGCGTTACTTTTCGTTAATTAAAGACAGGTTAGATGCAAACCGGCGTACATTATTTAGGTCCACATGTTTTGGCCCATGGTAGATTTAACTTACGTTGATAATGAGGAGACCATTGTTCATTACATGCTACAAAAGCAAGTGAAATCCGATGATAACCACTATGACTTGCCACTTATTTATAACGTCAAAGGACATCATCTGCATTTTGGACGTCGTGAGTTCCACCTCATTACGGGTTTCAAATTTGGAATGCCTAGTTTACGTAACTTTAGGACTGGTGCTATTAAATTTCGTGACCGTGTGTTTCCTGACAAGATTGGTGAGCATTTAAAAAGCATTGATCTTCTTTCTTCGATTGAGAATGAGGAGCTTTTTTCCAAAATCTCTGATGAAGACGCAATTCGGGCGTGATGCGTAGTGCATAATACACAAGTTAAACTTTCGGATGAAAGTCAACGTGCAAAAAACACAACACAATACGATGTAAGAATCCGGGCAAGAGATCACCCGAGTCGTGTCCCAACAAGGTATGAATGGAAATTATTGTTTTAGGTTCAGTATTAAAGTGCTTGTAATGATTGGTTAAGAGAGATTCGGAATTTGTGAATCAGAAACGTAAAGCGACTAAAATTAAAACGTATAAGAAACTAAAGACAAGCATTTTAACTAAAATAACGTGCGTGCGACAAGTTAAAAAGCTAAAGCTAAGCAACACTAAGCCTATGGGCATAAAGATAATTTACCTACGAACTAGATGACAAAAGGAATTTTTAGAAAAAGAAAAATTAATTATTAGATAAAGATTCTAATTATTATTAATTAAAAACTATTTAACACTAATTAAATCGTAATTAACACTAAAACTTTTCAAAGAAATCTAAAACTTTTTTTTTAACAAATACTACAACTGATAACTAACTTATAGAAAATACGAGGAGGGGGTACACAGTACAAGAATAAGCAGAAGATAAGCAATCTAAAAACTGATAGTTAAAATAAGCAAAACAAGAACTGGCTAGTTGTGTATTAAATGCTGCAAACTATAACTTAAAAAGTCCCAAGGGCGAGTGGTTTGTGAGTGTATGCTTGTGTCTGTTGCATTGGCTAGATCCCAGGTTCGAGTCCCACAGAACCCACTTTTTTGCAAATATTTTCTTTCTCAACTTTTCTTTTGCAAAAAATTTTAACAACAGACATGAACAACTTTTGTGAAGAGATTTTTGTTGAAAAGATTTACATATGCTTATACGAGCTTAATGTTCCAACAAATATGTTTTAACTTAAGGCGATATTAATGAATTAGTAATATCACAATGAGATACAAGCTAAGACAAGCAGAATTTAGTTTAACCCGAAGTGAGAGACACGCCCAGGGAACCAAAGGCTCAACTAAACAGCTATACAACAACATTCATCAGGCTAGAATCGAACAAAAGCAAAAATCAGACAAGCTCAACTCATACTGAAGAGCACCAGCAAAAATTGGTTGTATATGGAACTACTAGGAGGCACAAATAAGCTGAGAAAATAAGCAAGAGATAGCAAACAAAATACAAATAATTTGAGACAGTACAATAAGCTTTCCAAAACACCCCAAATCAAGAAAAATGCTCATCAAGAAAAATGCTCAGGTAAAGAGCAAGATATGAGCCAACGAAAAACGGGTCAGAGTGGAAAAAGGTTAGGTGCATGGCATAAATCATTCCGAATAGCCAACTTTGAGGTCTATTTTCACCAAGCAAATCAGTTTGGGAATTAAATTTTCATGTTGAATCTGATACATAAGCCACGAATTAACATAAAACAACAAGATTTATTCATTTCCAAACAAGATTAAGGCCTACAAGGGATCTGGTGTTTTGCTTCATTTTTTTACTTGATATGAAAATTTCTTGACTTAATATATATCCTAAGGTTGACTAAAGCGAGATTTAAACTATCCTAGATGATTGATTATGATGAACTAAGCTATAATAAGATTAAATTAAACAAACTAAACAACTTTTAATACTAATATGCAGATTATACAGATAACAGTCTTACAGTGATGCATAGAGATGATTAGGAAATCGGCTTGACTTTTCTTTACTAATATCCTACTGACTTTGTTTACCCTACACTATATTGACCAACCATACACTATATAAACTGATTTTAACTGCTTATGCTTACTGGAACAGAGAAATGCAGGGTAATCCAAACACTACTTTAGCAACAGATTTGAATATTTAAAGGAGCAAGTAGGTGAATTAAGCTAAGAAATGGAGAAACAAACTGATATTAGTCCAAAGTAAAGGCAAATAAGCTGATGAAAACAACAATGAACCATTATAACTAATAATGACAGATTATGCAATATTACACTACAAATATGAAAGTTAGAAAACGAGAGTGTGAAACCTTAGATCCTGAACCAAATCGTAGCTACATCAACTTATACCCATCCTAATGCTTCCTAAGAAGCTCTAGACCATTTCCATTCATTATTCACACTGCTACGGCTTCTTCTTCTTTTCTCCTTCTCTTTTATACTTTTGATAACTTCAGTTAGCTTAAGAATAATTTGAAACAACCAAACAACCTTAAACAAGATTTTTGCAAACACTAAAATTTATATTTAAAGTGAAAACTTGAAACAAAGCTTGGCTTCTGAAAACTGAATTACTTATATTAAAATTGAAAGGAGATTACAATTTAAACTATATAAACATTAAAAGCATAGAAGAAGACATAAAAAAATTACATGAAAACTAACCCCTGGTCAAGGCTTATATATGACCTATATTTATACTAAAAGTGTAACAGGGGGTCTTCAAGTCTTGTGTTTGCTTAGAACAAATCCCATCCATTGAATTATCTTGGACCTCATCACAGCCACTGATTAGATTTTGGCGCCAAAAAGTGGGGTAGAACGCCAGCTGTAGGATAAATATCTTATAGGATCTTTGAGGCGGCTGGAGAAGCTACGATGGGAGGATGTGGAGGGACAATTAGTTGGGAGGTTGTGGGATATGCTGGGATACGTTTTTGTTGGGGGATTGTGGAGATTTGTGTGGTTCATTTGCTGGGAAGGAAAGAAAGGCAAGGGGTGGGGATAGGTTTTATTAATAAAACTCTGGATGTGGGTTTATGTTTTTGGGTTTGGGGCATGGTTTGGGTTGGACTACATTTTGGTTTAGGTTTCGTTTAATATCACAGAACTATACCCGGAATTTACTCGACTCCGTCTTGATATCACAGTTGCTCTATTTTCAATGAGTCGCTCAAAAGTGCACGTTTTCCAGTCTCGTGCTCGTTTTTGTCATTTTTGGCATGTTTCATGCCCGTTTCTGAAATACCCGTACCTGCACGATCACAAACATAAAAACACAATATCTTTGGCATTTTTGGTTAGTTTTTGTCTGTTTTGGACTTAATTTGACAAAGAAAAGGTGTGTGAATAAGCACACACCAAAATGCCCCAGACTAAGGTATTGCCGTGTCCTCACGCAATGCAATCAATTCACGCTCTTGAGATAAATAATTTCATAACTCTTTTTACTAACGTTGAAAAGTAGCAAAATGTTCAAAAGAGATTACAAAATCATTTATTCCCGAAAGCGTCCCATTTTTCAACTTTATTATCTACACTACTGTTTTTGTATTATTCCACTTATTATGTGACGGGATGTTGGCTTTCATCATTTTTCAATAACGTATAGGGTCACAGAGTAGGAAACACAACTCAGAGAAAAGTGTCCATACGGATAGAATTCATCGTCCCTGATGTTTCACAAGTTCCCAAGCTAAGCGTAAAAACGAGATCACAGCTTACTTACAAGTCAGATGCTAACACTACTCATGGAAGTTACTTGAGTAATAACCTCTTGCTCCCATTTTCCCATTTTCCTCTATTTATTTTATTTTTGTTGAGATATGAATTTCTTCATAATTTCTCGTTTCGATAATTTTTTATTCAGATAAAGATACCAAATTAAGACGCTAAGTAGTTTTTTATCTTTTCTCGAGAATCGCTGCTTTAAAAATGAGGTCCACATCAAGGAATTGGGATTCATACATACTCATAGACATAAGTTGTGGAGAAATACACGTGCACCTCTCTTGTCTGGTCTAGGACCATGCATAAGCACCTCACGCGCCATCAACTTGGCTAATAACTAAGCATTAATCACTTATTCATAACTTTTTTTATAACAACTTTCCATACATAACATGTACTAAGGAGCTTTCACGGGGTATTTCCACTCTAGACGTTCCTGAAATGAGGATCCAAGGGTTTTAGACCAAGACCTCACACATTCCCGAAAAGAGGTTCAAAGCCCCGTTCTCGAACCGCAGCTCATATAACTTAAACTTAACATTATTCCACTTTATTTATTATGTGACCTTGATGTGTACCCAATTTTTAAAGCAAGGGTTCTCTCAAGAAGAAAAAGAACTAAGTTTCACCAAAACATAACATCTTTAATTATTCTTTACATATATGGGGTGAAACAATTTGGTGGGAGCAAACGGCCACAAATACCTTCGATGAGCTCTAAAGAGAACCAACTACTCTACTCTTAGTATCTAACTTCTAAATAGACTCTTATCATTTCTCGTTCTCCGCAAATTTAAAATCTCAAATAATGAGATCCGCGGATGCTTAGCCAAATGAGTTAAGGGAACAAGCTAGGGCTCAACACGCCCGGTCAAGTCAAAATTTCTATTCCTACTCTACCCAGCGGAAAGTCAAACAAGGTGTCAAAACTTATTATATTTTTGCAGAAATTTTCAAATTATTTTCATTTTTTTGTACTTTTTCAGGAAAAACGGAGTTGCATGAGTAAACGATTACATGAAAGGTGCAAGTCAAATCAAATTGAAGATACCCCCCCCCCAGACTAAAGTTAAACATTGTCCTCAATGTTTCAAGGGCGAGGGTCATCCTACGTAATATCTAAGGTCGTTTATTAATTATGCCAAAAGATAATGTCAGTCAATAAGATTTAGGATACTAGACTTCTTGAGACTTGGGTGGAGTAAGTACAAAACGCGAGTACGAGAGCCTTCACACATCGGGAAAAACAATCATGCACATACATCAACCACAAAACACAAGATGCAGAAGAGGTTGCCCCCTTCTCATCACTTTATTAGAAAATAGAAAGAAGTTAGAAACATGGGTGAAAACCCATGTGATGCTACTGTTTTTGTTCACCGAGTCACTAGCTTGACTCGATCCCCAAATTCAATTGTCCATGGGGAAAGTTTGGAGATCCGCGACAANGTTTTAAATGTTTTATGTTCTAAAATGTTAAAGACTTTTATTATCATTTGTATCTTTTAAACTTTGTAAACTTTTGGGACTTCTTGTAAAACATAATAACCTTTCAAGGTTTATGTTTATTAAATATTTCTTGTATGAAACTTGTTTATTATGTTTGTACTATGTGATCGATATATAGCACCTCATGTCCCTTCCGCTGCAAACATGAAAATGGGGGTGTTATAGTTAGCATGCTTCAAGGCCCAATAGGCTTTGTGCTCAAGCTCAATCGGCAGACGACACGCCTTTCCGTACACCAGCTTGTAAGGAGTACACCTAATGGGCGTTTTGTAAGCTGTACGGAAGGCCCAAAGTGCATCATCTAATTTATCCGACCAAAAGGCACGGTTTTCACCTATGGTCCTTTCCAGAATTCTTTTTAAACCACGGTTGGAAACTTCCACTTGTTCACTGGTTTGTGGGTGATACGCGGTAGAAAGACGGTAAGCGACACCATACTTAAGCATGACTTTTGCAAAATTGATCATTGCACAAGTGAGTACCGCGATCACTAATGATAGCACGATGAATCCCAAATCGAGCAAAAAGAGATTTTAAAAACTTCACAACTACTCGGGCATCGTTGGTGGGGAGCGCTTTTGCTTCAATCCATTTCGATAAGTAAACGACTGCCACGAGTATGTACTTGTTCCCTCATGAAGACGGGAACGGCCCCATAAAGTCAGTGCCCCAGACGTCAAAGATTTCACAAACTTAAATGGCATTTTGTGGCATTTCATTTCTTTGTGATATATTCCCGTGACGTTGACAATCGTCACAAGTTTTGACTAATTCATGGGCATCTTTGTAGATTACGGGCCAATAGAAACCGGAGTCAAACACCTTCTTGGCGGTGTAATTTGGCCCATGATGTCCCCCAGTGGGTCCAGCATGGCAAGCCTTGAGAATATCAATGGCTTCCTGTCCATAAACACACCGCCGGATGACTTGATCCGCTCAGATTTCAAACAGGTAGTGGTCGTCCCAAAAGTAATGTTTAACATCTTTGAAGAATTTTTTCTTCTGTTGGGACGACATCCCTTTGACAACAAAGTTACCCACATGGTAGTTTGCAAAGTCGGCAAACCATGGGGCACTAGAATCACCGCGAAAAGAAACCGTATTGAGTGTTTCAAGAGGAAACGTTTCATTTATTTCCCTTTTCTCAAGCTTACTTTGGTGAGGGTTTTCTAATCGGGACAGATGATCAGCCGCTAGGTTCTCAGCTCCTTTTTTTTTTATCACGGATAATGACATTAAATTCTTGTAGGAAGAGAACCCATCGCATCAAACTCGGCTTTGCACCTTGTTTTGCAAAGAGATATTTGAGAGCCGAGTGGTCCGTATACACTATGCATTTAGTCAAGATTAAGTATGGCCAGAATTTTTCAAACGCATACACCACGGCTAACAATTCTTTTTCCCTTGTGGTATAATGAGCTTGAGCCTCGATTAGAGTTTTGCTAGCATAATGTATAGGCTGAAAATGTTTTGCTTTTCGTTGTCCTAAGACCGCACCTATGGCAAAGTCACTTGCATCGCACATGAGTTCAAAAGGTAGGTCTCAATCGGGGGCGACTAGGATTGGTGCTTCAGTAAGCTTTTTCTTTAGAGTTTGAAAAGCTTCAATGCACTCAGGAGAGAAGATGAAAGGAGTATCTTTTTCAAGAAGACGGGTCATAGGCCGGGGGATTTTTGAAAAACCTTGAATGAATTTACGATAGAAACCGGCATTGTAAAACCCACATTTTCGTAACATGTTTAAATTACTAAAATGCCCTCCAATTTGAATTTTTGAAGAAATGTGTACGTTGCCAAACAAGCCCTAAATCAAAAACAATTATCGTACGATCACAAACAATTGTAAATTAATAATCTATATGTAATATTTTTGTGTGATCATTATATTAATAATAAAAGTTAGAAAAAAATAATTATTTTCATTTATTTTTAATATAGGGCTGATTATATATTTATTTGCATTTAAAATTTGTAAAATAACACAAGATAATATCAACTAATTAAGGAAACAATTACAAATCAGAAAATTAATTCCCCAAATCAATTATGGCCGAAATTACCCCATATCAATCCCTATAACATGGCTTTCCTTTTATTTTTGTCATTTACCACTTTCTAAAACACCTGAATGCTCCCAAAAATATCCTTTAGGTGGCATACGAATTTTTTTGGCTTCTCCCATAATTTTCTTGGGTCTCTACCAGTGCAATGGAAGTAAAAAAAAATAGTCTTGAGGTTTGTGGGTCGTTCGTGTGAGCCTTGCTAATTTTTGAAGCATTTTTGCCCTAGCCGAGAGAAAAACATTAGCCACACCATATTCTTTCATTCTAAAATTCATCTGGTAATTTTATATCATCCTCTACATCATATATTATCCATATAAAATGTTTACAATGACCCATGCATGTTTTGTAATTCGTATGGAATTAAATGAATTAAAAACTCTAATTCTCTCCTAAAACTCACCCACGGCCTCCACGATTTTTACAGAGCCTTTGGCAATTTTTCCCAGTCTTTTATTGATCCAAGGAGGGTGATAAAAATAGTCCCAAGTGTTAGAAGTGCTCATGATGTCCGGAATTGATTTTTGGTGTCCATTTTGTAGCCGAATAGAGGAAGAAATTGTTTTTGTTCATCCATTGGATTCTAGCTCATTGGGGTATTGTTATATCATCCTTTTATTCATATATGATCTGTAGAAATTGATAAAATCAAACCATGCATGATTATTAGGCCTAACGAATTTAAATAAGCTAAAAACCCTAAAAAACATGCAAAATTAAGAAATCGGCCTATATGATTTTTGTGTATCAAGATCTGATTTTATGGCATACTATGATATATATGTGATCTGAATAAAATGGATTTTTATTCATTTGAAGCTTATGAATAAGCATTTTGAATTATTTTTGTAATCGGATTAAAGAAAAATAAAAAGAAAATGATTTGGGGTTAGGTTTAGGGTTTGGATAATTTTGTGTGTTAATTAATGTTGTAATGATTTTTTTTGATGACTAAATAATGTGGGAAAAATTTGGGTTTGATTTCGTGGATTTTTGTTTAAACCGTATGGTGTTTTAAAATTGTTAGGGTGCGTTTTGTTAAATTTAAAACTTGAGTGGTTATTTAAGTAATTGTCTATATTTCAGCCTAATTAATATAAAAAGGACTAAAATTGTAATTTTGTGATACTTGGTGGACTTATGTGGTTATTTTGTTAATTATGTGGGTTAATTGTTAATTAGATAATTAAAAGGTTTAAATTGTAAATATTGTAACTAGAAGGACTAAAAATGTAAATATGGATTTATGAGGGATGTTTCGACTTGAAATTAGTATAAGGGCTGATTGTGACATTTTTGTAAAATTATGTGACTTATGTGTTAATGATATTAGTTAATGGGTTAAATATGGAAATGGATAAATTAAAGGATCAATATGTAACTTTTGAAAACTTAAGGGTGTAAAGTATATAATTGACATATTTGGCATTCTTGACTTACGTTTATGTGTTACTAGCTTATAGACCCGTGGTAACCCACGGGTTTTTAGATGAGATCATGCAAAAAAAATTAGTATGTGTAAACAAAGTAAGGAAAAACCACAAAGTAAACATGATGAATCATTTATTCGAAAGGAATATTAAGAATGTAATAAAAGGCCATGCACACGTGCTCCAATCTTGATAATGTAGATGAAAAGCAAATCTTGACAGCCTTGGTAAGGCAATGAGCATTTGTTGATAACCTAATAAGTATAAGAAGAAAGTGTAAGTAAAACATTTTGTGTGATTGATAATATATGTAAAATCAAGATAATGGCATAAATCACATCATATTCCAATTGGTACATACCTCTCGATACGTGATCGAGTATTAAATTAATAACCTCGATAAAACTAATAACCTCTAGATAAATCACATCATATACCACAGGTTTTTAAATAATGTTGATATTAAATAATGCATAGTTTTTACCGATCATATTTTACATATTATTGTAATTTGAAACATGAACTACTTAAGTGTTTGACATATCTCACGTATTATTGTAATTTGGAACA
Source organism: Artemisia annua (assembly GCA_014162995.1). NCBI lineage: Eukaryota > Viridiplantae > Streptophyta > Magnoliopsida > Asterales > Asteraceae > Artemisia > Artemisia annua. The sequence continues at coordinate 295,311 of LBNU01009124.1, read as the reverse complement.
TGGACTACTCAAGTGTTTGATATTGACCGGATACTTTTGCTCTTCAAAACTCTTTTAAGTTTATTATTTTAATAGTTACAAACCTAATTATTTATCGTACCATTGACACATTATTTATTATTCTTGACACATTATTTATTATTCTTTTCAAAAAATAATGTAACATATTTACGTTCTTGTTGTTTATTAATTTAGTCACTCACATATCTCCTTGATGTATAATTTCTTTAAAAACCCCGTGAATCACTTTCAAGAGTTGGTTCGTACATGACACGTCCGGTTTTTCACAAATGGACAACTATATGTGGCTCTTTCGCGTGTAAAAAGCAAAAAATGTTTGAAGGTGGTTGTTTCTTATGCGGATGGTAATCTACCATAAACTACTACAAATGTAGTCTACAAAGAAGTTCTTTAAGGTTTATGATCATGTTTGAAGAGGTATGTACAAATAGACCCGTGGAATCCATGGGTTTTTAAAGAGAGAGTTTAGACAACGTATAATAAATAAAGTTTATACTACGCAACAAATTCCAAAAACAAAACAAATGAGCATTCCGGATAAAAGTGATAACTTGTTTGCAAATATCTTAATAGAACAAATGGACAATCTTACTAATTGTCAATCAAATGAATAACCATAGAAGGGCATAAAGTTAATTAATCACATATCCTTGTGGATGAACTTTTCAATAAGTCGAGCGGTCATTTTCTATGCGCCTTGAATTCAAGTTGTAAGGAAGATGTAAAAAAGTGACAACCAATATGTAAATTATCCCGTCAATTCCACAACTTATTATGAAATGGGTGGTTAGACATACTTGAGGTAGTTGTGAGTCGTGACAGGGCATACCCTTTTAGCCATTTGACAAAACAAAAACTTAAACATCATAAGCCTGAGATGAGTAAATTAATAAATATATTAATTCACTTTCCTTGATACATACTACAATATAACAAACAACAGTAAAAGTATTAGAATGATAAACATGAATATAGTAATCTGAAAGTTTTTATCTCCATTAACTATAACAAATTCTGGAAAGCCCAATACCAAATGCACGAGAAATAAATATTCAAGATCAAACTAATCTAAAAGTTCTAAGATTTAACAAATGATAAACATGAAACGTATATATTACTAATACTATTGATCCACGCTCATCACCTACACTGTTACTATTGGTCCACGCTCAGAAGCCCCTCCCTAAGCATATGTAACTTTTGAAAACTTAAGGGTGTAAAGTATAAAGTTGACATATTTGGCATTCTTGACTTATGTTTATGTGTTATAATGTGAATACTTTCGTTTGAGACCCTTAACTTGTTATATTTACTCTTTTGACCCTAAAACATATCGTATGACCTAACGAAACCCTAATTTCAGAAAACGCGTATAAAATGAAATCCTTAATACATGAAGCTATGGAACTTGGTAAAATGATAAAACTAACTTATATGAATATGTTAATATGTGGAAACATGCTAATTTTGGAAATCTGCTAATTATGGAAACTTGCTATTTTTGGAAAGTACTAATTATGGAAACCTTCTAAATAAGGAAACCTACTTGATGAGACGAAAAATGTTACGTTTTTAGGGGTCTGTTTGAGTCCTAATTCGTATATTATTGGGTTGGATTTCACCCAAAGTCGTTTCTTTTCTCATTTTAGGTACTTTTGAGGAGAAAATCACAAAAGAAGCATTTTCGGGCGTTTTCGGAGTGAAAAAGTGCGGAAAACAACAAAATCTCAAAAGACCCTAAAGTGCACAGAAGGTGACGGCGTCACAAGCTCCAAC
>LBNU01009124.1:276574-292136 GCA_014162995.1 Artemisia annua | reverse complement strand
CATGAGCCACTGTTTACAATCCCTATGGTTGTGCCGTGCATGGCATAGGAGGAGATAAGAGCTCATAGAATTGGAGAGATATGTATGCCACTCCATGAGTTATTAGGAATACACCCTTCATCCACACAAGTAACATACATATCAATTAACCGGTAAAAGATAGTTAGGGAGTAATGAAATCTAAGTAAACACTACTTTCCCACCATTGTTTTCTCAAAACTTTAATTTTAATTTGCATAAGTAGATAACTTGGGTTAGTTGACTAGCAACTAATTCCGCCCACTCCTTCAAAACCGAGATTTTACTGCTTTCTAAAAAATATAAAAATACAAAAATAATCATCCTCCACCCTTAGACCTTAATTAGAGTAGTCTTTAACCTAACGAACACTATTCCCTGTGAGAGAACGATCAATCCCCCGGTACTTGCCACTATACTATACTACATCGGTCAGGTACACTGCCTGGTGGGGATTGCAAGCTTCTCGAGATCCCTCGAGAGGTAAAACGTAGTGCGTGTTGTAATCCACGCGCATCACTACTAAAAATAGAAATTTGCTAAATATGGAAAGTTTCTAAAAATGAAAAGATAACTAAAAGAGGTAACTTAAGTATGTGAACTCTTCCTGATTCGTATCCATTCTCTTCTAGGTTCGGTGAAGCGGGAATGATCTTTCTCCTTTCGTTTGATCTCGGTTTGTTTTGACTCGGCTAAGGTACAGATATTCCGTACTCTTTCAGTAAGAGTGCACACTTCCTCTCTCTTGACTTTGTCTTTGATTTGTTATCGTATTATGATTCCGTTTGATCTTGATTATGATCCTTCGTACCTGGCTCTATGATTGATGTGTTTCACCGGTATTTGCGATCCTACTATTATTCGCTTGAACTCTTATGATCCGTTCGATAACCTTTTGTGACCATAACCTTTGAACCTTTGTGAGACATTGGATACTCTTTGGGATATTGTAACGGGAGGTGAAACCCTTGTGAGACTTTGAATGTTCTTTTGGGATAATATAACGGGAGGTGAAATTTCTTTTCTTAATTATGATATGGAAAAATTTGAAGGAGAAACTATTTTATAACAGCACTTTTAATATGATTTAAGATCACTTATCTATGGGATTTTTATAAATTCATAAAGACCACTTTTAAAGAACATTTTATGCAAACCTTTATTAAAGATCATTTTTTTTTTTATAAATGTCATCTTTTGGAAGATTTTTTCTAAATGAACCCTTGTTATAAACCTTTTTAAATGAGATTGTACTACGAACCTTTTTAAGCAAGTGATGAGAACCTACTAAATTGAACTTTTGTTTAAAACTCTTATTATGACCCTTTAATCATGAACTTTGGGACTTTGGAACTTGGAATAGTGAACCTTGTGGATTGGAACCTTTACTTTGATCTTCCCATTTGACCCATTGACATTGATCCTTTGATATTGATCCTTTGATTGACCCTTTGATATTGACCCTTTGGATATTGGACCTTTGATATTAAACCGTGATATTGAACTTTGATATTGAACCTTGACTACATGACCCTTCAGTATTTACCCAGGTGTTACTTGTTGTGGAGTAGCTACAACCAAAGCATTGATGGACCAATGTTATGTACTCTAGTGTGGTTGGAGAGATGTACCACACCGTCCCTGATTTTGTTATTGACTACTGCTATGCTTATGATTGGCCTGCAGGGGCGTATGGATGCATCCTAGATTTGATTGATTGATTGATTGTTTGATTGAGACTACTATATTGACTACATATGGTTATATATTACATTGTTTGGTGACTGGGTATGCGTGCATTGCAACCCCTCACATATTGGGAGTTGATCACTCCATATTGGGTTACTATTGGATTGGATTGTATATTGATTGGGCCTGGGGTAAAATACTGATTCTACATACATTACATCTTACACTTAACCTTGATATCTTTTGATTGACACCATATGTAATCCATCTGCATATTCCTTTGATTATTCCTAACTCTATTGTATTGCTTTGTTATTTGTTGATATCTGTTCACTGAGCTTTTTATGCTCAACCGCTTTCTTTTCCATGCGGCAGGTTTAGTAGGAAGCTGGGTTATGGTTGAGAGATCTTATTTTGGGCTTAAAAGACTTCACCCTGATTAGCTACTGGCTGGACTTAGAGATTGTTGAGGCAACATGATCAAGATCTCTTCTTGTTTTAATAATGACAAATAAACCATCGAAACACATAAAATAAAAAACGTTAGCTCAAAATCGCCGTAGCCAATGTCTGCTCCTGACGCGCTGCCCGCGCGTCAACGCGCGAGTGACGCGCCAGGACACTGTATGGTTCCGGGCGAATTTTGAAAGTCGGCTTTCCCCTTACCCGACAAATGTGGATCTTTCAATACAGGAGTGAATATGTTATGTGCTTAATTGAGAACACTCGAAACGAGTTTTGAGACTTGAGAGATCCTACTTTTAAAACACCCATTTACGGGAAAACGCCAACTCATGTTTTCTAACTATCGCCTCTAGCCAAGGCTTTTCTAAACTTAGGGAGCTTATATGTTTCACGAGACATCGTGTTGAAGCATCCATATGCTCATATCCCGTGCTTACGTCTTCTCTAATTACGTAACGGGTTTACTCCCTTATTGGTCAAACTAAGTCAAAGGTCACTTTGCGTAAATGCATCCTTTCCCACTTGGGTTATGCTTTACATCAAGGCAAAGAACTTAACTTATTTGAACCAAGGTATTAGTTGAGAACGTCGAATCGTGGAAAGTCACGAGATATGAAACTATGGATTCTCGACGTTGTGTTACTTGAACTTATAAGTAACCTATGATTTTCTCAACTTATAATCTTAATTGTCTAAACCTTTTCTTCTTAATGACAATTAGATTATGTCTTAATCAACTTCTTAATCTCATCTCTACAAAAGACAAATCCAACCATATCCAATCATATCTAAATCATATATTCTCTTACACAATCTCTTACACTCTTACATATTCCCTTACACACTACATCTCAACCATCCATTCCCTTACAACACATCTCAACCTTCCAATTTCAACACATGGGATTTAATTTGAATCCCAAATATGGCTCTTTTGATCTCAACCATTAAATTCAAACCAAACACATCTCAACCATCCATCTTATTTCTTCCCCCCATAATTTGGAATATTCCACTAGCATATTCTTTCTTCTTCTCCATTCCATCACATGTATTTGATCCTCACCATCTTTTTTTTGGGTAAAAGGGATTTTTCACCCTTGTAAAATATATTATCCAAAAAAGCGTTGAAGTACAAAGGACGAGAGTGACTCCCTCGCCTCAGTCCCTTAGGACATTTACAGACTCGAATATAAGAATGACACACCATTCCTATAACTTACAATAAAATAAACCTACCAATAATGACAAAATACTTAAAAAATACAATACTACTCAAGCAAAAACTTGAGCCTTCTATATCATTCTGGCGGTACATCTTAACTTCCATGAAGAATCCACGAAGAAAAACCAAAGAATCATCCAAATGGTCTTCAACGTATAATATCTTTGTAGTAGCAACGAACACCACAAACACAACCTCCACCATGCCCATCATACACTAAATCCATAAGCAACTACCCGAAGATAAGAAAGTGAACAGTAGCAGCATGAGATAGCGTAACACACAATAGACACCCTTGATTCTTCAAAAGACATCAAAAAGCTCTAACTGCCAATAAACCAACCCTCAAAACCTCAAGATCAGAATTATGTCCAATAGAGATGATTGGTAACAAATAGGGTGAATCCCCTAACATCAATAGGTTAAACCCTAACTTACAATCATGATCATGGTAGTAAGATAACAAAGACACGTATATGCAAACTACCCAAACGATCAGCATCACCCAAGATGATTTTTGAACAAGAATCATATAACTTGACTTATACAAGATAAACTTGACATTCACTCTCCCAAACCCACGTACCAAGTAATCACCACAATCAAAGTTGACTTATAGGAAATATAAATCCATAGAGGAACATTCCGTAAACACCATCCAATGGAACTTGCAAATCAGATATTACGTTTAAGCTTCAAACACCACCCAAAACCAGCGTACAAAAGATATAACTTTGAAGAAATCAAACACCAATTCCACACCAACGATCCAAGAGAATAAACCCTAAACGAGTTTAGAACAATTAAGCACCAGCAAACAAAGCGTATTTAATATAAAACGAAACCCTAAAGTGGGAATCGTTTGGAATTAATAATAGTACGCAAAGAAAGTGAAAATCGTCCTTAAATAAGGATAAGTCGATTTAAAACCGACTATATGATATTAGGGATGTTTAAGGAACGATTTAAGAACCGACATAAGATTAATCCCTAAAGAAACGATTCACAAGATCTGGTTAGGCAGAAACTTATGAATAACGATTAGAAAAGTTAGGGATAAACCAAAAAACGATTTTCTAACCCTCACAAAGACACCAAAATCCAGCAATCTATGTGAATTAAGCAATAATAACGATCAGAATAGTGAATAACACGAATGGTAATCACAAAAACTAACCAAATCGTTGCAAAGAACACAAGAATTAGAGGGATTGAGGTGAAAACCGATTTGAAATTTGGCAAACCCTAAATCGTTTTTTACACAAATTCGACCCAATACCTCAAGATTTACATCACCCAACAAGATTAATCAATGATAAACACGAATGTTTAATCAATAGAATAACAAGAGGAATCAGAAAAACAAGAAATCAAGGTTCGAGTTGAGAAAAAACGATTTAGGGAATGGGGGTTAGGAATACTAATACCTCTAGGTCTTGACATATTGAGCAGGAATACTAATACCTCAAGTGGTGTCTGTGGAGTATTTTGATCAGCAGTTGGTGCCTTTCTCTTAGTGTTTCTCTTGGAGGAACCTGTTGTCATTGGAGGAAAATAGCTACTCCATCCTGTTGAAGAATCTGAACTAGGGTTTAGCTTGTCTAAGGTTTGTTTGTGAATCTGTACAATTAGCACTTCATGGAGGTTTGTTTGTGAATCTGTACAATCAGAACTAGGGTTGTTTGTGAATCTGTACAATTAGCAGGTTCAAAGTTTTATGATACCACTTGTTGGATCGTTATACTCTGACCAAACTACTTTATTATAGCTTGTCTAAGGTTTAGCAGTCTTGGATAAATCCTAAACTACTAATGATGAAACACTGAATTACTCTATTAAGTATGCGGAATTACTTAACAAAGCTAAGAAGAATTATAACAACTTAAACACTTTATATTAATCAAACTTTGAACCTGCTAATTGTACAGATTCACAAACAACCCTAATATAGCTAATATCGAACTTTAGCTTTTCTCTAAAAGTATTCGTATCTCTAATAATGACTTACAGATCCTTTTATAGGCATAAGGAATACCTTAGTCGGTTTACAATACCTGAACGACAAGTATACAAACTCTAACTTTAGAATATTCTAGATTATACATAATATTCCTAATCTAATCTTCAGTCTTTATCTTCAAGCAGTACTTTGACTTTATCAACGAGCAGTACTTTGATCACAAGCAGTACTTTGACTTTAAACACTTTAGCAGCACTTTGGTCTTCAGCAGCACTTTGATCTTTTATACCCCAACAATCCTCCCCTAACTTGAATTCTACTTGTTTGAGTTCAAGTTTCCATGTGTAAGCTTTGTCTTCAAGGAAAGGTTGTCTTCTTAGAAAGTCATACTCTTTATTTTGTTATCATCAGCATAAAGTATCTGCAATCTTTATCAGCAACAATCTTTTTGTCTTTACAACATCTTAATCCCTTGTCAGCTACTCAGCAACATAAGGTACACAAATCATATTCAGTTTCATACTATTCTCATCACTTCCAGGTGTGTAAACTCCTGTGAGATGTGAATCATTGAAAATTAATGGATTTTGATGTCTCTTTACCAAAGCCATTAACTCTGGAGTAGCCAATGTTTAGGTTAAGTAAACCATGGTACATTGATAACCATATGATTTTTAGCAAATCATCAGCTATCAACGGATTTGCGTAGTCTTTACCAAAAGCCGTTTGCTTATGGACTAGTTAGTTCTTTGATCACAACCACGGTGAACTAATTACCATATAAATGGATTTTCCACAGCCTTTACCACAAGCCATTTTCTTGTGGGCTAGTCAACTCTTCACTTATTTCAGACATGGTAAGTTGAAACCATACAATTTTTAGTAAATTGTCAACTAAAAACGGATTTGATTGTCACATCAGAGCCGTACCCTCATGATGAATCAAACTCTTTCTTGTCTGTTAAACATGGTGAGTTGAATACCATTTGTCGTGTAGTACAAGTACTAACACCATGTGTTACTCAAAAACAATTTGTTGCTGTAATTATTTGTGCTTCAAAAATTATTTTGCACATGACAAAAATTGTTATTCCAAAAGAATGTAACTGGTTTTAAGCTGCAAGCAGTACTTTGGGAAAGTACTGTTTGATCAGCAGTACTTTGAATAAAGTACTTGTTTATTCAAAAGATTTTATACAATTAAGATCATACCAGTATTTTTCAATCATCATCCTTCAAAATTGTCCAATTGATGAACAAATTAATCACCATTAGAGCTGTTTCATCTTCTTCTTCAACTTCCATACCATGATCCAGCATCCTCAGCATCAAATCTCTTGTAAGAGGATATCTCCTTTCTGCCAACATGTAGATCATTGTACCATCTTCCAGCTCTAAGGTATGAACACCAGCATTTGAAAAGAATCTCCAGCTTAGAATCTCCCATACTTCTTGATCTTTCCAAATATCATCTGTGCTAGTTTCTTCTGTTTCCCACATAGTAGTCAAATCTCCCAGCAATACTACACCAATTCCATTGAGTGGAATATCTTTAAAATAAGCTTGAATTTGTTGATGTAGATCAAACAAATCTTCTCTATTTATCAGGTGCAATATATCAACCAGCAGATTGAATGCTCTAAAACTTTCATCTTTTCTATGGAAAACAAAATAATCACCATCCTTTTCTGATTCAATAACCTCTAAATCAGATATCTTTGATTTTGTAGTAGAAACTTCTTCTGACTTAGGAAGCTCAAAATCAACAACTCTTAAATAATTTCTCAGTTCATCAACAGTATTGGTCCTTAACTCTATAGTAGGTTTAGACTTCTTTGATGACTGTGACCTAGTTGTTATTCTCTTTCTTTTGTTGCTTTCTTCCATTAGCTTCCTTCCTTCTACAGTATCATAACCAACAATGCCATCTACTTGTCTTTGATATTCAGCTCTGACAGCATCATATAATTCCTTCATTTGTGAGTGATTCAACTTGTTCAGACCCTTGTATCCTCTTCCTTTCAAATAGCCCATATAAAAATTTCGTTCTTGAGCCTTTGTCATTGATTTCTTTGGTTGAACAGCAGCTTCTTGTCTTTCTTTTTCATACTCAGCATCAAGTTCTGCTTGAAGCTTCTTAACAGCTGCTTCACTTTGAGCTTCTTGATAAGCCCTTATCTGCTCCATAGTGAATAATTTCTTTTTCTTCTTCTTCTCTGATTCCACCAGGATTCCTTTTCCTTTATCTTTAGGATCAATTGCTTGAGTAGGCTTAGGAGAAGGTTGCAGATCTTGAGGTTGTTCAACTCCAGGAATACTAATACCTCTAGGTCTTGACATATTGAGCATGATCTCAGCAATGGTTTCATCATCACTATTAGTAGGCTTAATCATCTCTTCTTCTTCCTGAACTGGATTGGATGGACCCACATCTTCTTCAAAGTCCAAGGTCCTTGGTGTAATGTGAAATTGTCTCACAGTACCTTGAGCAGTATCTTGATTAACAATACCAACACCAGTACCTTCCAAGTCCAATTCTTCTGTATCACCACTTCTGACTTGAGTGTCAGCTTCTTGAAGATTTACTTGCTCAGTCTCATCACTTCTTCTTTCAACGATATCTTGATGAGAAATTTGTTCTTCAAGTGGTGTCTGTGGAGTATTTTGATCAGCAGTCTTTTCATCCACAGTCTTTTGATCATCAACAACATCTTCATTATCAGTATCTTCATTCAAATTCACATCTTCCTTATTCCTCCCCAATGTGAATGAAGATAGCTTTCTTAGCCTCCTCTTCTTTGACTTAAACTTCTGGAGACCTTCTGAAGAATGTTTAATGAGAGACTTAACCAATTTCTTCAAATTCTTGTACTTCTTTTGAAGATTTGTCAAAGCAGTAGCTTGATCATCATAAGCTCTTTTCAGTCTCTTTAATTCTCTTGTCAAAGCATAATTGTCCATAACATCATTTTCATCAGGTGTATCCTCATCAGCCATCACTCCTTATCTCCTCCAGATGTCTGATTTCCATCTGTGGAAGTATAATCATTGGGGGTGGGTAGTTGACTAACACCAAGATCTGAGTCATCTAGAGCAGTACCTTGCAGAGAAACAGTCTTTTCTACAGAAGCAGTCTTTTCATGTGAGACAGTCTTTTGAGATGGAGTTGAAGCAGAATCTCCATGTTCAGAAACATCCTCTGAATCCTCTTGAACAGCATCCCTAACAGCTTGTGCTACCACCAACATATACTCAGTAAGAGGTGTATCTTGACCAGAAAAGAGAGGACTCTTTGTTGCCATGAAGGTAAACACCTTATCAGGAAGCACAACAACTGGTAAAAATTCTTGAGGCTTAGGAATACCTTCAAGCTGCTTATTCAAAAACACCTGTATGAACCTAGGATACATCAAGAGAAGTTGAATGGCTGATTAGTTGCAAATCCTACCAAAGCAGATGCTATGGTTTTGGGAAATTCATTCCAAGCAGTACTCTTGTTGCTTAGACAATGAAGAAGTACATGGATCAAGTACTTCCAATGAGGACTGAATAAGGGTTTGTCAAAGGTGAGTTTTCGAAGTGAACCCTCATATCCAAGATCCCTAAGTGTATCCCAAATAACCTGTTTAGCAAAACAAGCAGTACCTTCTTCATCATTAAACTGAAGGTCTGCTCTGATTTGAGCCTCTGTTATGCGAATATTGCGACCAGCTACCTTAGCAGTAATAAACCAAACATCCAATTCCTCCCATCCAGCAGTAGCAGTAGCCCAAAATTCTTGAATCCAGGGTCCAATCACATCAGGGTTAACCAAAATAGCATAGTTGATTGGAGACCCAGCAAGGAAATCAATGATATCATGAAAAGCAACATTGAATTCAGTCTTATCTAAATTGGCTACCATATTGTGACGATTACATGTTGAACGAGCCATTTGAGTACGGTTTGTGAAAGTAATGTGTGAAAAACGGCGAAGGTGAAGTGGAAGTTATAATAAAAGAGAAAAGGGTGGTAGGGTTAAGTAAGTATGGGTAAGATTTATAAAATCAAATCCCAATAAATACTCAATCATCCATTTCAAACCAAAACCATCTCAACCATTGATTTTCCCTTTCCCCCAAGCAAAGCATATTCCTTTGGAATATCCCTTCTCAATCCAAACCTAAGCTTCTTTGATCCTAGCCATCTATTTCAAATCAACTCATCTCAACCCTCTATATTCCCCACATGCCAAATAATTTGAAAAACCAAGGGAGGCTCCCTTTGATCCTAGCCATTCAATTCAAACCATCTAATCTCAACCCTCCATCTCATTCTTCCCCCCCAAGCATTGGAATATTCCTTGGCATATTCTTTCTCTCTTTTTTATGCCATGTGAGTAGATACACTTCTACCCCTTCCAAATTACCCTATCTACATTTTATACCCTTGGTAATTTGGTTTCTCTTTAAACACTTCACAAATGATTTTCAAATTGGCTATTTGAGTTGGTAAACCTTAGAATGATTAATGTTAAGGTTTAGTGTGAAGTACAATTAGGGGTTTAGCAAGGATATGCATTATCACATCCTGTGATTTTCCCTACGATTAAAACATTATTACAACATCAATTGACCATTTTTACCCATGACAAAATTTACATATATATATATATATATATATATATATATATATATATATATATATAATATATAATAAATATATTATAATATATATTTATATATGTATATATACTTTGTCAATTGTAAACGTTATTCACAATTTACCTTGGAACATATTTACACAAACATGATAATCTAATACGCGATAATATTTCAAAACGTATTATTGTTGGGTTTTAAGTTAACTCTACTCTACTGCTGGCAGCTACTCTACTGTTTGGAAATCTACTGCTGGAACCTCGTACTGCTGTAACTCTGCTGCTAGTGGGATAAGACTGTATATGCGTTTTGTATTATAGTAAAGATGCTTTGTAAATATTCTATTGCATTAGAATCTTGTCTTTGATAGGGAAGTTGTCTGAAACCTTTGAGGGTTCCTTAGTGTATAAAAGGCATTCCTAGGTTGGTCTTAGAGTACGAATTATTCTAGCATTATTTAATACACTTCAAGGTTGTAAAAACCCTAGCACTGGTTAAGTGCTCGTATTAAATATATTGAAGTGTTCTTGGTATATTGAGTTTTTGTTCTTAAGTTAATTGCTAAATTCCGCATAGTCAATTAAATCATATTACATAGTCAGCTTCTATATAAATATTGTCTTTGGTTACTAAGATAGTTATTACTGAAGATCATTGCTCCAACCTGGGATTCAACAAGTGGTATCAGAGTTTGTGATCTAGAAGATGTGGATCAGAAGAAACATCAACAAAAAAACAACTTTCTTTTCTACTAACAAGAACTACAATGGGTGATGAAACACACATGGTTACTGCCTTCCAAAGGTATCCTAGTGCATGAATCCAAGGAGAGTATCAGCTATGGAAGATGAGAATAAAGGCAATACATCCGCATGATTGACTCAAGATGTGGGATGCCATTTATATGGTACTAATACCAGTAGTAAGTTGATGGTGGCCTTCTGTGTCCAATCAAGGGGAAAAGAAGCTGAAGATTCTCAAGAAGATTGGAGATATAAGGCCCACAGTATTCTCTTAAATGGGATACCTAATGAGTTCGCAGCTTGATTTCCAAGAAATTGAACGCCAAGGAATTATGGATGCGTGGAAACAAAGATTTGGTGGTAATGAAGCCCACTAAAAAGGTCAGAAGAATGCATTGAAAACATCAATTTGAGAACATTTATGCTCTCGTGGAGATCTCTTGATGGTAATAACACAGGCCTTGGCAGTAAGGCTTGTAAGTCAGATTAAGCTTCGCAAGTTACATCATCCGCTCAGGAAGATGTAAACGCTTAAGTTTATCAGAAGTCTTGCACAAGAATGGGAATATGCAGCACTATTGTTTGGGAGAAAGCAAAGATGAGTTTGATACCATGAGTCTTAATGAGTTATAGCAATTAACTTACAGGCTTTATGACCTGAACTAAAGGGCAAAACAACGTTCATCTACATCTAGCATCTTGGCTGCCCCAAAACCTTGCTTGTGTTCTCAACAAAAAGTGCAATAATCCATGCAGGAGACTCATTCTGCTGCTTATGGAGTCTCACTGGCTGCCTGGCACTCTGCTGCTGGTTCTGGCAACTTGGATTCCTGCAAGTGATGCTGCCATTTGTGGCATTCTTGGCTGATCTCACAACAACCACACCAGTGCTCAACCAAGATGGCAGACATATTGATGCTGATGGACTTAGAAAAGATTTGGATTGAAGTGGTCGCAGAATTGGCTTTATTTGGTTTGACTTTTGGGGCCGAAAAATTTTTGGGAAAGAACAGGGAAAGCAATCAGATCAATCAAGCCACAGGGTACCTTGGGTTTTGACAAGTCCCAAAGATGGAATGCTTCAAACTGCAACAGGGAAGGGTCACTTGCCCAGGGAAATAGAAAGCTCTAAGAAGGCTTTGTTTGATGCTCCCCCAAAGAAAACCTGCAAGAAGATACTAAAGACACTACTGCTTTTTGGTGTCCTTGTGAATGTTTGTTTGGGTGACTATGACTTGGGAGTGACTTTGGCTCAATGAAAGAACCAGAAAGCAACCATGGGATTTGGCTTTGCAGTGACAGGGCATAACTTTTTTGCTTTGAGGCTTATGCTTCTTTTTTCATTCCAAATCTGGTTTTCAGATTCTGAGGTATCCTAATGAAATCAAAATTGATCTACTTGTTCCTTTTTAAGTCCATGTGTTTTTGATATTTAGAAGAAACTTTAGTTTCCTAGAATGCTAACTTACTAAAAGAAGTAGAGGTTTTTTGAAAAGTTTGAAAACCATAGCTTATAAAGTAGGGATTGGGCAATGTTTGAAAGAAAAAACTTGAAATATATGCAAATCATAGAGATAGGAATATGTTTTGAATAGAATTTGAATGTTTCAGAAGAGGTGAAATTGAAATATTAAACAATGCTGAAGAATTAATATGTTTTTAAAAAGAAAGTTAAGCTTTGAGTCTGAAAAAGGCTAGGAGATTTAGCTCTTTGAGGGAAAAAGAAAACACATGATTTAGGTAGATAAACTAAAAATATGCTACTAAATTAATTACTGAAGATTCTTAAGAATATAATTTGAATTTGTCAATTTACTTAAGGAAACAGGGAAATGGCCATAGGTTTTTACAAAAATGAAGTTTGCACTGCCCTTAAAGAATGAATGCACTTTGCCTCCCCAAGGACAGGAACTCTCTTTTTTGTAGATTTTGACAGTTTAAGTAAAAAGCAGCAGGGGATAATTTTGGGTCAGGTTCTTTCTTACTTGAAACAGCCTGAGGTTTGAAAAAGAAAAGTTCTGGGTTGACGGCAAATCAAATTGAAGATTGGGGTTTTGTCAGATTGAAATTGAGAGTTGAATTAGATGATTACAACCACTGTGTCCCAACCTGAATGTGGCTTCAAAAAGGAAAGAAATTCCTCAGATTTTAAGGCCTAGGGTTTTAATCAAGAAAAGATTCTTTTGAAAACGGCTTGTGCCTTAAGGAACAATGCTTTGTCTAAAGGTTGTTTTGAAATACGAGAAGTTGCCTTAAAGAAACAATTGAACAGGTTTTAGTAAAACAGCCTTAAGGGGGTAATCAAAAGAAGCTTTTTTTCAAATGGTCTTTTTTCGTTCAAATAGGTTTTGGCAAATGACTTTTTATCTTAAAAGAAAAGGCATGGTTATCATTGTGGTAAAAAGTTTTTGAGCCATCTTTATTTGGCAACTTGTTTCCCTAATTTCAAAACCTTGTTTTTTTGGGGAACCACATCACTAGAGTGAATCATCAAAACTTTTTCCAAATGAGAATCCACTCTCCGCCAATTAAAAGAGTATTGGTTTTCCAGAGCAGTGGCTTTTGAAAAGGTCCTGGTTGAAACCGAAACAATTTTTGGTTGCCCTGCTCAACCAAAAAGGCCAATTTTCAAAAAAAACAACTGGGTCTTTACTGCTGCAAGATGAACCTTCCTGCTGCTAAAAAGCCAGGTCAGCTCTTTACTGGCTATGTCAAAGAAGAATTTTTTAAAAAACCACAGTTTTGTTGGGCAATCATTTTTTATGCTTGTTTAAAAGGCCTCCAGGCTTTGTTGGAGTTGGAAAAACCAAAAAAACAAATGCTTCTTCTAATGTTTTCAACAACAACAGTTGCATCAATGGATCTTCACTAAAATAACAATTATGTTTGATGACAAGGCAGATCCAGTTCAATTAAAAATGGGCTTGGGTCCAAAAAAGAAGGGAAAAACCTAATTTTCTTATTTTTGGTGTCGGGCCAATCTACAAGAAATTAAGCTAAAGAATTCACAGGTATAAAGATTAAGTGGAATGCTCTGGAACACAATGAATGGTGACATTTCCCCCAACTTTTGGAAGATTTGTTGGCCTTATTGATGGAGGAAAGTTGGTTCCGGCTTTTGGGAAATGAAAATCCTACAAGGAGGAAAAAGATTTGTTTGGTTTATTGGGTACTTTTTGAAAGAAACGGCAATTTTTGAAGTTTTGAAAAAATGTGAGTGCTGGGTTCCAAGGAACTTAAAAATTTTAAAGTCTTCTTTCAGTGTTTCAAAATTTTTTTGTGACAAAAGAACAAAGTTTCTTTTTTTTACACTGACAATGAAAATGTTTTTTGTTCCTTTCTTCTGACTTTTTAAGTTTACGCAGATTTGCCAAAGGCTGTGGTGGCCAAGTTCCAAGGAAAATGAAAACAATACAGTGATCAATATTAAAAAGAAACATTGTACTAGAAAAGATGTGACCTGTCTTTTTTGCTAAAGCCCCTTTTTGAATTGAATCTAAAATTTATGGCAAATAGAAAAGACTGGTTCACTTGAATTTTCAAACTATGAAATAATTGGTAAAACAAAAGGTAACCTTGTGAAAGGGTTTTACCTACAAAAGTTTTTTTGAAAATGAAATGAAAACCTTGTGTTGCCTTTGTTTCAAAAGGGTAAAACAGCACAGAGTTTTTTTTTAAGTCCAAAAGGTTGTTGAACGCAAATTTGATTAAGCCCTTTTACATTTGCTTCATATGGATTTTGTGGGGCCTGTTTTTATGTTGAATTAGCTTTTGAATAAGAAGCAATTGCCAGTTTTTTGTCACTTGAAATGAATTTAATAGGCAGGATTCCACTGGGGGGTAATTTCCTTTTTCTGCTTAAAAAAAGGATGAAAAAACAATTTGAAATACTTAAGGCCTTTTATAACTAGAGTTGAAAAAACCTACTAATGAAGTCTTGAACAGTTTAAAAATTTTAATTTAAGATGTGAACAATGGAACTTGAAGTTTAAAAATCAATATCATGAATCAAAGTTTTTTTGTATTGGTAAAGTATTTTGTAAGACAGTATTAGTGTGTAGAACTTCCTCAAACAAATGGTGTTTGGCTGAGAGGAAGAAATAAGGACATCAAATTGAGGCTGCTAGGAACTAATGTTTTGTCAGAAATACTAAAACTTCCTTATTCTTTTTTTGGGCCTAGCAAGTTTGAACAATGCTTGTTATATGTTTTCAAATCAGAATAAGAAATTTGGTTTAAGGCCTCATAAATAAGACCAGCCTTTAAATAGAAATTTTTTCTGTAAAAAGCTATTAGAATAGCTTCTTTAGACCAATATAGAGATGATACATACTATAATACATAATATAACAGACAACAGATATAAAGAGACATCTATAGGAAATGAAAAAGGCTGATGAAAGGGTTTTTCTTGTTGGATAATTTACATAGTTTAAGTAAAGGCTTATTAGAGTTTTACAAAAAAGAACTTAAGTTAGGTTGGAGAGAAAAAAACCCTGCAATATTTCCAAAATTATGAGACGATAAAAACAATATAAACGATGAGAGGCAGAGACTGGCCCTAGAAATGGATTATATTAGGTATTTTATTGATATCTACACACATAGAAAATTAATGTTGCCAGATATAGATTTTTGGATGATAGAGAAAATACTAACCTCTTTGCACGAGATCAATTCAGACACATCACATAGCATAAAGAAATGCTGCTCAGAATGAATTTGTGGCCTGCTTGAAAACAGATTGAAATCTTGGATCTTAAATGGGGACACAAATACATACAAGGAGGCAGACACACATCACAGATAGATAGTTTGTCCA
>LBNU01009124.1:217294-241740 GCA_014162995.1 Artemisia annua | reverse complement strand
AATAACGATACTAATGACCCATTATCGATAAATAAATCCAAGACTTCACTAATAATAGGGTAACTTAGTCATTTCAAGAAAGAAAATTAGCTTTGGACTTGCTTAGCGTGCACTCGAATATTTAATAATTCACGTCGAAGAAATCATTTGTTTTCGAAATCGTTATGGTTTTCATTCAAGAACATTTCCGTTATTAACTCGTAATGCAAATTCGTTATATATTTACTTAATAAGGTTCCGATAAATATTAATCTAACTTAATAGTTAATAGTTATCGTTACGTTATTATTTTATTTACTACGTTAATTATATATATATATATATATATATATATATATATATATATATATATTTAGACGTATATTATATATAAGTTAATCGTAATAAACGATGTTAACGAATTATTATTTATTCGAGTCCACGTGTCCGAGTCATGACTTCCCGGTCCACATAACTAGTCAAAGTCCAAAGTCCATGTTACGGCATTGTTGAAGCCAACCAAGACTAGAAAGTCAAGGCGACCTCAACGTGCACCAAACCTCAA
Organism: Artemisia annua; assembly: GCA_014162995.1. Taxonomy (NCBI): domain Eukaryota; kingdom Viridiplantae; phylum Streptophyta; class Magnoliopsida; order Asterales; family Asteraceae; genus Artemisia; species Artemisia annua. The sequence continues at coordinate 241,196 of LBNU01009124.1, read as the reverse complement.
TATGTAACGTCATAATATAATCAATCCAATATATATATCCCGATATCCAATCAACACTTCACAAACTACAACAATGCAAGGCCGTCTACGGCTCTCGTACTAACCTATCTCCGTCATTCTAAAAGTTCTCATCCTTATAACTCCGGTAATCACAACCAAGCACTCCATTTCTCAATAACACATTCTCAACAAACGTTAGTTCACAATATAATCATATACACATAAACATTTAATTCACGAATAACTCATATAGTCAAGTACCACATTATCACACGAATTTCATTTATACACTTACCGATAACCTTTTTATATCACAATCTCATATATATATTTATTGTTATCCATTTCATATATAACCCATGTTTAATATGTTTCGCAAACGTTTACCATCTATAATATTTCAACAATTTTAACAACTACAATATTTATCGGCAACCTCAAATTTTACTCTATACTAGTCGGACCCAAAAATTCACATTAACCATTTAACATCAAACATCCATAACACAATTTACCGAGACCAAAAGGGTCTCGGCTCAACTATACGAGCCACAACACGTATGCCGAGACCAAAGGGTCTCGGCTTGGGGCTTTCTTGGCTAGGTCGAGCCACCCAACGAGCCAAACACACCCTTGAGGGCCTCGGCTAGCATCCAAGCAACAAGAACATCAATAACCACTCAAGTATTTCAATCCGGAACACCACAAATCAATAAAACATTAACCAAATCTTATACTAAGTCCACTAGTGACCAAGAAGCAAGAAAATCATCAAGAAATCGTGGGTTGACCCACGGTTTGACCACGGGTCACCACAAATCCGAACACAAACACACCCAAATCGATACCAAACGTGACCAATATGTTAAAAATCATTAAACCCATCATTATTTTGTACCCAAGATGAAGAAAAATGTGGTGTTTGACTCGTACGTGAGTCAACCCATACGAAAATACCTTTTTTCTTACCTTTTCTTTGTAGATCTATAAAAATGGAAGTGAAATATGGTGATGGTGAAAGTGTAGGGCGGCGGTAATGATGAAACAAGGGTTTGGGGTTGTTTTTGGAGCGCGTGAATATTACCAATGGAAAGAGGATTTGATTTTGGGTATGATGGTGGTGGCGGTGTGGGTGAAGTGGCGGCGGTGTGGTGGGTGTGGTGGTGGCCGGCGCAAGAGAGAAGAGAGGGAAGGGAGAGGTTGATGATGATGATAAAAATGAAAAGAAAAGATTAGGTTTGGGGTTTTGTTATTATTATTTTAAGTTTTGTGCAAGTTTGGTCCCTCTAGTGTTTAGTTTTCATAAACTAGTGAGAATTTAGGACCCGAAACAAATATTTTTCTTAATCTCTCCCGAAACATTTATTTTTAAGGTTTACAAGAACTTCGGTCACCACACGTAATCATTATATATATTCACCGCTCGCTTATAAATAATTCCTCGATAAGTTTAAAATATTTCGTTTAATAATTAAAATCACTTCAAAACGTTTTATCACTCACGGCTCGGAGAAGCTAAATCAAATACTTGAAACAACCGTAACCGTTACTTATCAAATACGCATTTTATTAAGATTCCTAGTGCCAAAGTCAAGTAGTGCCTATAACAAAGTACTTAAATAGCCTAAATAGTACGTAGGGAAATAAACGCTTTCCATAAATTTCAAACTTTCTAACGAAATTTCCATAACTTAATAAAATCATCGATAAATCAAATCTCACGTTTATGAAAATGTAATGCGATAAGTTTGAAAAGGGTCCCCTAAATTACCAGTTGTCACATCATCTTCATAAACACCCACCCCGTATAACTTACTTTTACTTAGGTTTATTTTAAGACCCGAAGCTTTTTCAAAACATTTCAAGATCCCCATTAGATTCCTACCGTTGTCTTGACTCCAATCGCTAAAAAAAATTGTGTCATCTGCGTACTGTAAATGCGATACCACCATCTGATCTCATCCCACCTTAATCCCATTCATCACACCATTATTAATTGCCTCTTTCATTACAACATTAATTCCTTCTGCGGCAATTAAAAATAGGAACGGTGACAAAGGATCGCCTTGTCTGATTCCTCTTGACGTCTTAAACTCTTCTGTAGGTGAACCGTTAACGAGTACCGATATGGATGTTGTTTGAAGACACTCATTCACCCATTTACACCATTTCGTTCCAAAGCCCATTTGTATCATCACCTCTCGAATATATTCCCAGTTAATGCTATCATAAGCTTTTTCGAAATCAATCTTTAATATCATACACTTACCACGGTTTCTCTTAACAAAATCAAGAGTCTCGTTTGCCACAAGAACACCGTCCAATATAAACCGGTCTTTTATAAACGCGTTCTGAACTTCACCTACAACTTTCCCGATCACCCTTTTCATTCTTTCTGCTAACACCTTCGAAATTATCTTATAGTAACATCCGATAAGGCTGATTGGACGATAATCCTTTAGACCAATTGGATCAGAATTCTTCAGAATTAGAGAAATAAAAGAAGAATTGCAGCCTGTACTAATTTCTACCTTTTCCCAAAAGTGACTCATAGCATTTAATAATTCGCCTTTTATAATCTCCCAGTACCGTTTGATGAAATGAAAATTGAACCCGTCAGGTCCTGGAGCTTTCGAACTACCACAACTCTTTATTACCAACCAAACTTCTGTTTCAGAAAAATGATCTTCCAGCATACTTGCATCTTCAATAGAATCCTCTTGAAACCATTGCTAACAATCTCAAGTCTGTCCCTGCTACTAACTGTGAACACCGATTTATAATAATCTCGAACCCCTCTCTTGATCTCTTTTGGGTCTTCACTCCACCTCCCATCGACCATTAAACCCCTCATATTGTTCTTTGATCTTCTTCTTCTCATGACCGAGTGAAAATATTTAGAATTTTCATCACCCTCTACTGTCCACTTAATGCGCGCTTTCTGTTTACACATTTGGGCTTTTATTTTATCTTTTCTTAGCCATTCCTTTCGAGCATCTCTCCATTGATTCCTTTCGGTCTCGGAGAGATTTCTACTTTCCGCTTCTCTATCCCACCTACTCGCCTCGAGTCTAAGACTATCCACCTCTTTATCTATCTTCCCGAATTTATCTTTACTCCAAGATTTTAACTCCTCTTTGACATTCTTTAGTTTATCTCTAAACACTTTGTCTGGGACTACAGACCTAACAGGTTTATTCCAACCCCTCCTTACCACTTCTTCCGCCTCTGTATCCTCAAACCATACATCGAATGCTCGGAATGGTTGAGGACCAAAATCAACTATTTTATCCCGCAATAGAATTGGACAATGGTCAGAAAGCTTCCTGTCAAGTGCCATGACCGATAAATCTGTCCATAAGTCTCGAAAACCCTCCGATACGAGAAACCGATCAAGCTTACTGAACTTTAAACCATCATCACTAATTCTGGTAAAACGTCTTCCTCCAATCGGTATATCCAACAATTGACTTTCTCTAATAAATTCATTAAAGTTTCTTGCACTTCTAGCATTAAATTGGGAGTTCATTCTATCTTCCGGTACCCTTACCTCGTTAAAATCTCCAAAAACACACCAAGGAATTTCCAGCGTCCCCATCATATTGCCTGTTTTATCCCATAAATCTAGCCTTTGATACTCATCTCGAGGCCCATAAACATTCAAAAAACCAACCAGTCCGTCCACCCCTTTCCATCTACCAACAATTGCTAGATAACATTCATCTCCAGCAGCATGTGTACCTTATATGCTCGCTGTAGGCAAAAAAATCATTATATTTTTAAGTAAAAGTTAAAAATATTCAGTGAACTATTACTTGGAATTTATTATGCTTTCTCTACTTTAAAAAATATCTCATTATACACCAGTTTAAGGGTACTTAGTAATTCTTCCAAGTTAATCTTTTATATCTTATAACTCTGGCTACACACCAAAAAATCTGGTTAAAAAACCCAATTTCCGCCCAACAACAACAATTAACAACTATCCCATTTCACAATAAGAAGTCAAACAACATTAGGCAAACTGTGAATATGGTCGTTTTCGCCCGTTCAACGCAAGACCATTACAATATCCAAACGAATCATTTGCTTCGTATGATTCATTATAACCGTCTTAATAATGGTTTTGGTATTTATCACGGTGGTGGTGATTGTTATGCCCATCGTCACCGTTATTGGTTAGTGAAGAGATATTGAAATAAGAAGAGTGAGAAACAATTCTAGCCACTAAATTCAAATAAGAAAAGAGAAATAATTGGGAGATGCATCTATTTTTGTGGATGCATCTAAGATTAGTGGTTGTGGTTCCTTCTCATTCATCTCATCTTAATTATATTTCTCATTTGATCTTTACTCTTGTATATCATACAATCATTAACGTGACTATACTTTTGTCGAAATAATATGGGTAACTGCTTATTATTAGGCTGAAAGTAGTGGTGGTGACTCACTCACTGTCATCTCAACTTTCTCTCTCTCACTGCCACTTACCATATATCCGGTTTAGTCACCCTCACTCACCTTTATTAAAATATATCTCACTAAATACCTCACACACACTCACAAACTAAATATTTAATTATAAAATATCCACTATAGTCCTACTTTTTCACCTCTCTCAATATGGTGAGTAACTCATCAAACGAATGCAATATTACCGTGAGTTGGCTTTGTTGTTTTGGGAGTCACCATGGTGAGTTTGTCACTCAAGCCCCAACTTACTACCACTCCGTTTAGTCTTAGTTGACAACAATATTAATGTCTTATCATTAGAAAGGGAGAATTTTATAATTAAGGGTAGAGACGAGGTTTTAAAAAGGCACGTCATGGCGGCGCTAAAGAGTCGCTAAGGCGTGAGGCGTGATCTTTATGTTACGAAATATACCAAGGCGTCGACTCTAAGTTTGACATGAGATGAGACGTGAAAAGTCGTGAGGCGTGACGCATTTTTTGAAAACTCCGATGGAAAAACTTTTTTTAAGTAATGAAGAAAGTTTACATGCAATGATAGTTTCTTGATTTAATTTCTTATGTATAATACTTTTTATAAACTCGATATATATGAAATATGATATAATATATATAAATTTATAAATATTTTCATATTTATGTTGCTTTAAGTCACGCTTTAAAAAAGACTATAGTTTCGCCATAGCTCATAAGGTGTGAGGCTTAGCCATACCGCAACACCACACCTCACGCTATTTATAACCTTCTTAAAGACAACAATCTAATACATTTTTTTTTAAGTAAAGAAATCATAATGAGTTGTGAGCAATAGTACATAAAATATTTTTGAGTTTTACTCTATATTGTTTCTCTGTGGTGAAACAAAATTTATAATCTGTAGCAACATAATCTGATACTACATCCAAAAGAGCTATCAAAAAAACCGTCAAGTCCGACATCTTTTCTTGTAGGTTACATGACCTTGTCTAGTTTCTAACTTTGTTGGGACACCGAAACTCTAATAACCACTCGTTAGAATTTACTACCTTATTAGTGGCACTTAATTGCGGTCAAGGTTTATATATTTTTTAATCTTCTGAAGTCATTTTTAAAAAAAAACTTTCAATTAAAGTAAACTTTGCTTGATTTCAGCCCACTATGCTTTTTTTCAGTGGTAGGCCCAATTTGGTTTACTTATTTTCAGCCCTTTTGACCCCAAGCTTCTAATCGGGTGTAACTCCAATGAAATTTGAATTTAATTTCGTGATCTTTTTAGAACATTAGATGTCTACATTTAAATATTGAGTGACAAATTCACTTCTACTTGTTACTTCCAATTGTCAGTATGCTAACCTAAATCTTCGTTTTTAGGAAGGAAAATACTAACCTAATACTATCTTGTATCTAAGGGTGGTGGCAGTGGCAGCGGTATGGCTCGGAGGTATGGCCATACCGGCGGTGAACACCGCTGCCACCTCCACGGTATGGCTCGGAGGTATGCTTGAGCGGCATTTGATGCCTCAGCGGTTTGGAAGAAAAGGAGAAAAAATGTGACCGTTGCATTTATTGTTTTGAGAGGTATGAAAAAAGGGTTGAGAGGTATGGGTTGCCACTAAAAATGGGTTGAGAGGTATGAAAAAAGTATGGATGAAGTGGAATGATATTATTGGTGGGTTGAGAGGTATGAGAATTTTTGGAAGACATGATTGCCACCACCCTAATACTATTAGCAGTCGACACGATACATATATTAGAGCACCCACTAAGGCGAGATCGGCTACAACAAAAATATCATTTGTACCTGCTCGTTTTAGCTTCTCATTTATAAGAGTGATGGTGGACCAAGGTTGTTGCATCACGGAAACCAATAGATTTTCCCCGTGTAAAATTTGATAAACGATCCTTTTCGAAATGCACCTCGTAACTTGTTAATCCACCTCTATTTTTTAATTATTTGGCTATAACTTGTTTTTTTTCACCTGGTCATTTTAATTACTAGGTCCGCCTCTGTATACAACTGTCATTACTGTTGGATAACACGTACTTCTAGTTCTTTTTTTTTTTCTAGATGAGGAAATGGTGGTATCACAAAGCACTTCTTAGTTTTTTTTTTTTTTTTTTTTTTTTTTTTTTTTTTTTTTTTTTTAAGCATCATTGATATAAAAAGACTACAAAATATCACGTTTACACTTGAATATTCATGAAGGACACGACTTCATATATGGTCACTGCATAACGTCCATCCGGGGCCCTAAAGTTTCATTGAATATACAAAATGATGACAGTATAAAATAAAAGCTTAAAAAAGTGTGACAGCAACTTAATGCGAATACATTAAAAATATATCCCTTCTTTATGCATGTAAACTGAAATTAGCATGCATTTGTCATCTAACCAAAACTCTTGAGACTTACGTTATTTTATCTTATGTTTAATGGTTATCCTGATTTAGTTTTAACAACAAGGTACACTCGCAACTTTTTTATGCACTCATATTTCAGCAGTCGCAACAAACATCTTTTATATAATGAGAACTACTTTGAACCAAATCGAGAGGATTACGATTAAATATGAGAGGCTTGATTTTGAAATCGAAGCTCTCTCATCTGGGCCAATAAAATTGTTAACCCTAAAGAATCAGGGTAGTGTAAATTCTTTTTGACTAATGATGGTGAAAACACATGTGTCAAAAAAAAAAAAAAAAAAAAAAAACTTGAAAAAGGCGGGGGAGCTTGCAAAAACAGCAAACAGGCAATCAGTATCAAAGCCCATCTTAATAAGAAACGTAATGAACTCCACCGTCTCAAACATAAAATGTAACTTCCATTCACCCTCCTCCAAAAAACCGACTATCCGCCTCCTAATAAAAAAACCTAATATGCTTATTTTATTTTTAATTTTATTATTATGTTTTTTTTCCATTCATCGTTAAAACATCAAATCTATGTGATAAGCATCATTGATATAAAAAGACTACAAAATATCACGTTTACACTTGAATATTCATGAAGGACACGACTTCATATATGGTCACTGCATAACGTCCATCCGGGGCCCTAAAGTTTCATTGAATATACAAAATGATGACAGTATAAAATAAAAGCTTAAAAAAGTGTGACAGCAACTTAATGCGAATACATTAAAAATATATCCCTTCTTTATGCATGTAAACTGAAATTAGCATGCATTTGTCATCTAACCAAAACTCTTGAGACTTACGTTATTTTATCTTATGTTTAATGGTTATCCTGATTTAGTTTTAACAACAAGGTACACTCGCAACTTTTTTATGCACTCATATTTCAGCAGTCGCAACAAACATCTTTTATATAATGAGAACTACTTTGAACCAAATCGAGAGGATTACGATTAAATATGAGAGGCTTGATTTTGAAATCGAAGCTCTCTCATCTGGGCCAATAAAATTGTTAACCCTAAAGAATCAGGGTAGTGTAAATTCTTTTTGACTAATGATGGTGAAAACACATGTGTCAAAAAAAAAAAAAAAAAAAAAAAACTTGAAAAAGGCGGGGGAGCTTGCAAAAACAGCAAACAGGCAATCAGTATCAAAGCCCATCTTAATAAGAAACGTAATGAACTCCACCGTCTCAAACATAAAATGTAACTTCCATTCACCCTCCTCCAAAAAACCGACTATCCGCCTCCTAATAAAAAAACCTAATATGCTTATTTTATTTTTAATTTTATTATTATGTTTTTTTTCCATTCATCGTTAAAACATCAAATCTATGTGATATAATAACGTTCTTTAATTTTGCAGGTACGGCCTTGATTGCTGGAAACTACTCATCTTCAGGTATGTTATTATTATTCTATATTATTATATATGTAATAAGTATAAGACCAAGTTGAGGATGCTAACAAGGTTTGTACATTCTCTTAACCGGCTGGTAAAAAGCTTTCTAGCGTGGATGAGATGTCTCTTATTTAGAGACGATCTAAAACGATGATTCTACCAACCAACCTACCAGCTGGTATTAAGCAGAAGTAGAGGTTGCACAATAACATTAAAGGTAATAAGTCGTTTTGAATTAACGCCTTGTCTTTAATGATAGATGATTTAACATATTAACTTGCGGTGTTTCGGAGTCGATTGTGAGCTTTAGATCATGAGATTGTTATGTAAGCTTTTATATAAAGAATTATTACTCTGTAATCTTTTCTTTTTCTTTCAGAAGTTATCAATAATCCGTTTTGTAAATGGTAGACCGCGCACCAGGTTTGCAACCAATCACATCATACTCAATAAGATCAACCCATTATTTCAATGCAATTAACATGATTCAGATATTAAGATCAAAGAAATCAGCAAAAAGGTATGTCTTTTTTTTTTTTTTTTTTTTTTTTTTTTTTTTTTTGTAGAGTTCTTCAATTTGCTATGGCTTTTTGAAGCTTGAATCTTCAGGTACACGCCTAATCTAATATAGGCATATCTCTTTCCACAAAAGAAACCCTAATGCATCAAAACTCTAGAGTTATGCATCAGAACTCTAGAATTATGCATCAAAAATCTAGGGTTATGCATCAGAACTATCACAGGCATGAAGAAAACCCCGATTTTAAGGTTTTAATGATTATTAATGTGTTTTGTTTGGGATTGGGTTTAGGAGTGATTATTTGATTCTCAACAAAAAAGTACATACAAGTTTCAGTATCTAGACTTACTTACGTTGGTAAGTCAAGCATCCTTGATACATTTTGCATTTATGAAAACTGTTTCATTTTACCATTATATTTTAGATGATGCAAGTTAGTTCATATATGCATACATGTTTCTTAAGAATATGTCACCGACCTTCCTAATCAAGAGAGTTTTGTTTTAAAATTAAAAGCTGTACTAAATAAGAAATATTAGATTGTTTGGCGGTTTTTGAACATGTGAAATTATTTTGGGTATTCGAATGATATTTATACATGTCACTTATTTTGAATGTATTTTTTTGTGACCAGTTATGTCCGTGGTATAAGGCTACAAAGAATCGAAAGCTACAAAGACTGCCTCACAATTTTACTAATATCTGAATCTTCATTTTGATTGCTAAAGTTGGTGGCCTGGGACAAATCTCATGGGTGCTAATAGAGTGATCATCTTTGACCCTCATTGGAACCCGTCACCTGATATACATATATGCCTTTGTTTGCTTATGTTTTTTATTACTCTACAAAATGAACGGGTTGGTCAAGTTAGGTAACGAATCAAAATAGGTTCTGCTAATAAAATTGGCGGGTTAAGATTTGTGATGTTTACATATTTGCCGATCAGACACAACATCAAAGTAGCATAAACTAAATAGTGAAATTTTAAGATGGATATTTCCAAAGAAAATAAAACCTGAGATATTTTTTTCCATTCTCATTTAGTTCCATCTGATATCTTTTTTTGGGGGTATGTTTATGTGGGTTTACTTAATTTCAAGCCTTTTTATCCAATCCGCTAAGGCATATGGATTCTGATGATCAGGTATGCATATTTTATGGTCATTTATATAATCACCAACTTACAGCAATAATCAGAGTAGTTGTATGAGCTACTGAAGAAGCCAAATAAATGATCAGTTTCGGTTTGAAAGCTGACACGCAGAGGGCGGGGGTTTAAGGGGTGTTTGGATTTGTGTGAGAAACGGACTTAATGCAGCAACTCCACCATCATCCGGATCCCAAGGCAATGCCATTAAAACTTTTATTTGATAATGAGATTGGTTCTCGAGGCATGCCCATTAGTAAAATAGAAGTATTTACAGTTCTAATTCTAATCCAAAAAACAGTAGCAAGAACACACATATAACTTATAGCTCTTGCCATACGTTATGCCATTATGCCGATAGAAAAGTTAGTAACTTAAGTAAACGAATGTTCTAAGAAGCATTTTGTGAAGCTACCCAGCAAAATGACTTTCCGCTACTTGATCACTAAAATAGATCGTGTAGAATCATAGAATTTCGATATACATACTTTTGTAACAATTTCATAAATATGTGAAACGAGACTTACTATTTCGATGCTATGTTATTTTAATGCAAACTCGGCAGGAATTAATCCGCGACACCATATTGGCATCATTAAGGTAAATGTTCAATCTACACTTTCTGATGTCTAATGAGTTATCTGCTTACAAATGTGAAGACAAATGGCGCAAAGAAACACCAATATTCGACCATTAGTTCCTACGATGGATTTAACAAGATATATAATTGGACTCGAACGTGTAGCCTATTTGGTCCCTTGGATGTATCGTGGTTTTATATATGGTTAATAACGGTTTAACCCATTAACTTTTAGTCGACTTAAGGTTTAATTACTTAACTTTTTTTGACAATGTTTTATTCTTAACCTTAGTTGACCATTTAATTTAACACCTAAACTTTGTTTATATAATCAATGTCGGGAGTCCCATCGTGTGCAGGTTGCTTGCGAGTTCTTGCTGGTTGCTATTGTGAATTGTTTCTCGTGGCTGTGAGTATCAAGCAAATCAAGAGTGTTCAGATCATTTGTTAATATGTCTTTTCTTGTTGTGTATCTCCCCGGGGCTTGTTTGGGACTGCATCAAAAATACTGCGGAGTGAAAACCGGTAGCATGGCTTCCGTAGGTGGAGATTTTTCTCTTGACTTGGTTATTTGTAATTGGCTAGAGTTTTTTCATCATTTTGTAGTCCTCGCAGTTAAAGTCTCGGGAGGAATCTAGATTGTGTAGCTTTGTTATTTGTAGATTGTTAATTGTAATTTTTTGCTTCTAGTACCTTACTAGTAGCTATTTTTAATATAATTCTGTAGTTCAAAAAACTTTGTCTGACAATGTTCTTTCCATCAACTCTCAAATTTTTGTTTGGAAAACCCCTTAACTCTAAATGTTCGTACTCTTAAAACATTTATTTTTAAATGATCATTTAATTAAAATCTGTAACCTTCAATAAAAATTTGATACTAATTTTTATTAAGTCAGTTAAAAAAGGTTGAGTGCTAACTATACATATTACAAATTCGGTTTCGGATAAAGAAAAATTAGTTGTAACTCGAGTATTCAAAAAGCTAGAATAACTGATCAGCTTGGTCTGAATGAGAAAAAATGATAATAGCTAAAGACATGCAAATAAAAATAGAGTGGATCGCGAGGCGTGTTGGTTCGGGTAGCGAGAAAAGTAAATGATAGCCTCACATGGCCAATATCTTATTTCACGATCATATCAACTATGTTCATTATTTATGGTTCGGGTACCCGTAGCCTTTAAGTAGGGTATAGTTTGGTAAACATGATACGACATGATTCTACCTGAAAACGCGAACACTCTTGATTGTAATGATCAAAATAATACTACCTTCGTCCCAAAATAAGTGTCCAGTTTGACTTTTCAGAGTCAAACTAGTTCAATTTTGACCTTAACTATTTTTATGGGTGTTATATAATATTTGATGCAAAATATATAAATGTATTGGGTTTTAAGTGTATTTTTCAATGGTATAATTTTTCATCAAGTATTATACAACACAAAGAAAGTATAAGGTCAAATTTGTACTATATGACTCCGTAAAGTCAAACTGGACACTTATTTTGGGACGGAGGGACTAGGTTGTTTAAAGTTAGAGATAAATCGTTAAGTGTCATAATTCAGTGTTTGTGAAACTTAAGAATATAATTAAATTGTAGAACAAAGTTAAGTGGTTTAAATAAAGAGCAATGGTAGATCCACTCATAAAATCGGAATAAAAAAATCCTCCTTTAACAATGCATCCAAGAAAACGCCTTAAAGGATAATCAATTGTTTGAGAAGTTTGTCTAATTACTGGTTCTTCATGTTCACAACGTATTGGTGGTGGGTGATAATTGCGATTGGAGGATGAAGACATTATTAGTTTAAATTGATTTAGGGTTTAGGGTTAGGGAAAATTTGGGGAAGAAGAGGTGGTGGTGAAGTTATTATAATAAGGTATTTAGTAAAAATCCTACATGTCAGCATTTTTGGTGCAAAAAGTGAAAGTTCGTTACATTAAGTGGGACAAAAAGAAGTACGCGTACTAGAATGGAACATTTGAAAAAGTACGTTGCTATTGTACGGCCAAATCCCTTCTAAGTTTTTATAAGTTTATTTTTATGCATGCTTGTACTCTGTATGTTCTTAGCCATATTTACTCTTGTATCTTTTCCCATACCATTCATACATACACACGGCCACACATAAATAGATTCTATATTTACATACACACACTTGCCGGGGTCTTTTTAAAACTTTGAGTAGTGGTGTGACTATCTACATCTAACCTCCTATATCCCGCTCCAGCAGGATTGTATATTGTTGTTGTATTTGTGATTTCGGTTGGTCTGACATGGATTGGTTGGAGTTTCGGAAAATGGACCTTGATATAAATTGACTAATATATAAGGCCTATGATAATACCAAAGGTGTTATTTTGTAAGAAATGCATTAGTTTGGATACAATTTACAATTTTGTTTTTGTATTCTTTACTTCTTACATGTATAATAGGAACATACCGTTTGATGATATGAAAAGGCACACACGTCGAGTAGTTTGGAAGTCATATTAAAGGATCAAGGAAATTACAAGTACAAGAACAAGATTGTATTATTTTGTAATTAGAATGTACATCACATGTATAAAAGTATCATATTACAAATTTTCAGTTGACACACCACAATATTTTTCTAACGCAAGTGGATCGTTTACATTTTCTTCCAAGCGAAAGAATTTGAAAAACTCTTCGTAGACAAAAGGCTTGAAGAGTAATGGATGATCCTCATCGACCATTTCTTCTGGGGCTTTTATTGTTTTTTCATCTTTCGGGACCGAGAAAACACCAATTGAAAACCTATCTTCGTCTCCGCTCATCACCACCCTATGAACCGCCGGACGTAAACGTCCATTCGTCAAAACCTATGTATCCATATCAATATTAAGCACAAATAGTAACATTTATTTATTACAAATACAACAACATATAGATGGCAAGTCATGTTGATAATATGAGATGCTCAGTAACTAATACATTATAAGTTCAAGTCTCGATTAAAACTAGAAATAAATAAATATGCAAAGTATAAGAAATAAAAAGAATAAAAGAAGTTGAGTTGACTTACTTTGAAGGCTTCCCCGACCATAACAACAAAACTGTTTGCTGAAAGTTTCACTTTGAACCATTCTCCATCTTTTGTTTGCACTTCTAGGCCTTCAACTCCAAATTCATGCAAAATTGTCACTATATTCTTATCTGCATGACTCAGTAGTCCTGCATTGGGTTCATCCTTCTGGGGCACTCGATATTTCATAACTCTTGTAATATAACTTGTTAGTTCCATATGTTCATCCATGTATTTCTCCAATTTCAAGCTCTCCAAAACCATGGTCCTCACAATCTCGTCTAGCTCCGTTAACTTGTCTGAGTAAATTTTTATGCACTTGCTGTNTGAACTATATGACTCCGTAAAGTCAAACTGGACACTTATTTTGGGACGGAGGGAGTAGGTTGTTTAATGTTAGAGATAAAAAAGATGGTCAAACTCGTTAAGTGTCATAATTCAGTGTTTATGAAACTTAAGAATATAATTAAATTGTAGAACAAAGTTAAGTGGTTTAAATAAAGAGCAATGGTAGATCCACTCATAAAATCGGAATAAAAAAATCCTCCTTTAACAATGCATCCAAGAAAACGCCTTAAAGGATAATCAATTGTTTGCGAAGTCTGTCTAATTACTGGTTCTTCGTGTTCACAACGTATTGGTGGTGGGTGATAATTGCGATTGGAGGATGAAGACATTATTAGTTTAATTGATTTAGGGTTTAAGGTTAGGGAAAATTTGGGGAAGAAGAGGTGGTGGTGAAGTTATTATAATAAGGTATTTAGTAAAAATCCTACATGTCAGCATTTTTGGTGCAAAAAGTGAAAGTTCGTTACATTAAGTGGGACAAAAAGAAGTACGCGTACTAGAATGGAACATTTGAAAAAGTACGTTGCTATTATACAACCAAATCCCTTCTAAGTTTTTATAAGTTTATTTTTATGCATGCTTGTACTCTGTATGTTCTTAGCCATATTTACTCTTGTATCTTTTCCATACCATTCATACATACACACGGCCACACATAAATAGATTCTATATTTACATACACACACTTGCCGGGGTCTTTTTAAAACTTTGAGTAGTGGTGTGACTATTTACATCTAACCTCCTATATCAGGCTCCAGCAGGATTGTATATTGTTGTTGTATTTGTGATTTCGGTTGGTCTGACATGGATTGGTTGGAGTTTCGGAAAATGGACCTTGATATAAATTGACTAATATATAAGAGGAATGATAGGTCCACAAAGAAAAACTCACACAAAAGATCCACAAACCGATGTGGTGGAAAATGATTGGCTCAATGAGAGAGAGGGGAGACAAAGCCACCAATGACATGCCGCCACGTCAGTTTGTAGATCTTTTGTGTAAGATTTTCTTTGTGGACATATCATTCCTCAATATATAAGGCCTATGATAATACCAAAGGTGTTATTTTGTAAGAAATGCGTTAGTTTGGATACAATTTACAATTTTGTTTTTGTATTCTTTACTTTTTACATGTATAATAGGAACATACCGTTTGATGATATGAAAAGGCACACACGTCGAGTAGTTTGGAAGTCATATTAAAGGATCAAGGAAATTACAAGTACAAGAACAAGATTGTATTATTTTGTAATTAGAATGTACATCACATGTATAAAAGTATCATATTACAAATTTTCAGTTGACACACCACAATATTTTTCTAACGCAAGTGGATCGTTTACATTTTCTTCCAAGCGAAAGAATTTGAAAAACTCTTCGTAGACAAAAGGCTTGAAGAGTAATGGATGATCCTCATCGACCATTTCTTCTGGGGCTTTTATGGTTTTTTCATCTTTCGGGACCGAGAAAACACCAATTGAAAACCTATCTTCGTCTCCACTCATCACCACCCTATGAACCGCCGGACGTAAACGTCCATTCGTCAAAACCTATGTATCCATATCAATATTAAGCACAAATAACAAAATAACATTTATTTATTACAAATACAACAACATATAGATGGTAAGTCATGTTCAGTTTCAAGTCCTCGATTAGTTAATAGCGTTCTATACATGTAGTAAACGTATAGAAAAATAAGGCTATTTAGTAATTTTGAATGTTTGATAATATGAGATGCTCAGTAACTAAATTTATTACGGAGTACTACGTATAAGTTAGTCTCCTTTAAAACTAAGAACTAAATAAATATGGAAAGTATATAAGAAAGTAAAAAGAATAAAAGAAGTTGAGTTGACTTACTTTGAAGGCTTCCCCGACCATGACAACAAAACTGTTTGCTGAAAGTTTCACTTTGAACCATTCTCCATCTTTTGTTTGCACTTCTAGGCCTTCAACTCCAAATTCATGCAAAATTGTCACTATATTCTTATCTGCATGACTCAGTAGTCCTGCATTGGGTTCATCCTTCTGGGGCACTCGATACTTCATAACTCTTGTAATATAACTTGTTAGTTCCATATGTTCATCCATGTATTTCTCCAAATTCAAGCTCTCCAAAACCATGGTCCTCACAATCTCGTCTAGCTCCGTTAACTTGTCTGAGTAAATTTTTATGCACTTGCTGTTATATGGCAACCGCAATGCATTAGCACAAAGTCACAAAAATAGCAAAAAATAAAAAATAAAAAATAATATAAAAACTTTTAACAGTTTAAAGAGTACGTAATGTACTTGTAGCAAAAATTGCATATATACTAATGGTATGTTCTTGTAGCAAAAATTGCATATATACTAAAGGTATGTTAAAATTTAATTTTCTTTAGTAAAAAATAAACATAAAAAATCTTTCATTAATTTTGTGTAGTTGAGCATTTGCTGGATGAAATATTATATGTTTCAAACAACGTTAGTTGGTCGATAATGTTAAATATTTTAATGTAATTTCCCATTTCTTGGAAGTATGTTATTTGCCTTACAAATAGAAGTCAAACTTTCTTTTTGTCATTATGTAGCATGAAATTGTGCCTCTTTTAGTAGTTTTAACTTTTAAAGTTGGTTAACCGAAAATTTCGGAACAAAATCATTTGTGAGAGAATTGTGTACTGTGTTAACAAATTCTTCAATTTCGCAACAAAATCATTTGTGAGAGAATTGTGTGTTAACAAATTCTTTGTGAAACAATAACTTGCTTGTGGAAACTTACTAAATTTCGTATCGAATTTCAAACTAATATTTATGATATTACTCAATAGATGTTGTGCATGTTGTGTTAAGGATGGCAAAAGTAAAACCATAGAAACAAAGTTTCGACGACGTACCTAAATTCATCGTTGCCGTTAGGCCACATGAGATTAGCGAAGCTTTGAGGGTCTTCGATTCCCATGCTTTCAAAGATCGGAACCTGCTTAGCTAGTCCTATGTAACCATTATAAAGTTTCTCGGTGAAGTTTCTTACCTTTGTTTCCAAAGGGAGATCAAATAACTCCTTTAAGGAAGAAAACACAGAATTTCGAAGATCGTGTGAAATCCCGTTGAATGATGCTTCAAAACAACCGAATTCTTGAAGGGCTTCGAACACTTGAGTTTTCGTCGAGTCCCAAACGCTATCTCGATTTTGCTTGTTTACGTTCGAGAAATCTATGGTGGGAAGACGAGAAAGTGCTTGGGAACCCATTTGGTGTTGTTTTGTGTTTTGTGTCATTAAGCATGCGAATTTTATAGTAGTATTTATTATTGTTAATAAAATAATAAGGAGAAGAAACGAAGTGGGAATATTAACGCATTGTTTATGTCTTTATGATGGTGTACAAGAGTTGAATTATATTTAAAAACGTGGTTGTGTTTATCTTAGCGTTGTAATGAAGTTGTAAAAGTTTATATTTTAAAAACGAGATTGTGTCTATCTCACAATATATTTACAAAACTAATCAATCTAACAATGTCTTAAACACTTTGACATGCAAATACAAATTCTAATTTGTACGTACTAGCATAGTACTCGCGCATTGCGGCAACACGTACCATAATTCATGTTTTCGACGAATAATGGTTTTTTATTATTTTATTTACGGTGATAATATGTTTAAAATTGGCGAGAATTTTTTTTTGCAATCATGATAAACTATTGTAATTCTGAGGACGAATATTTTATCTAAGACCAGTTTCAACTTTTTTTTCTTCTTATTTTGAAAGTTTGGATATAACCCAATATATTGTTAAATTTTTTTAAGTGCTTGGGTTTGAATTGTATCATGTGGTACAATGGTTATACTTTTGAATGAGATGTGATTTAAAAAAAGCATATAATTGTATGTGTTGAATTGATGTGTTTGTACTTTAAATAACTATAAACATTGTTTTCTTACTTGTAATGCTTAAAAAGGATTTATGAAAACCTTAAATTGGTTAGAAAATAAGTTAAAAAATATATTATAGGTTGTACATATATGTCGGGTTTACTTTCTTTAAAATACCTACTTTTAACTTTCGACTGATCAATTAGCAACATGTATGAGCTGAAATATCAAGTAATTCAGACACCATTTCACTTTGTTCTTGTTATTTGATAAAGTGCAGTTAAAAACATAAGATATGAAAAAGAACGTTCCAAAGATAGATATATTTAAAATCAACTTTGATTAGAAAAATGAACAAAATATTCTCATGCTAAATAATTACTTTAATTATTGATTACATAGTCTAGTTTTTCTGTTAAATAGTTACTTCATAGTAGCTGCCAAAAAATAATCAAAGTACATCATTCTTAAATCATGTTAGCAAGTTGCTAAACATTTAATAAAATTATCTTTTGGTGGCCAAAGAAAACGAAATTCTTAATATATGAATTTAATCCCGATTTAGTGTGGATATGTTCAATCTTTTTGAGTTACATATCTCATAAATTGTGGTTTTTGAGTTAAACTATTTCTTGCTAAAAAAAAAGAGTTAAAATATTTCATACAATGTCGGTATGTGTACATATATATGTACGTATACACACATACAGATTTAGCCTCCATCCACAAATTTAATTACTCAGGAATGCGGGTTTTTAACTTGAATATAGGCGATCTAACGGAAATGTTGAATTTAAAATTCCCTCTAAGTTACATGCACTATTCAACAAATTTATAGGGTACAAAAGATATTATGGACTTACCTATACACCTTAATGGACCAGAGCACTTCGTTGAGCTAAGGGTGAAAACGAGCCTAGCCACTTGCAAAATGTTCAGATCAGATCGGTAAAAAGCTCGAACGAGCCGAGCCTAAACAAGCTCGAACGAGCTCGAGCCCGATCTCAAGCCTAAATCTGGGCTCATTTAATAATCGAGCTCGAGTCCGAACTCTATACAAAAAGCTCGAGTAGGCTCGTGAGCATAAACGAACCCTAGAAATATATACGTATAAATATTGTCTATACGTATAAACGTGCAAAAATGAACATAAAAGTAGTAAACGAGCTCGAGCCTTGTGTAATTAACGAGTCGAGCTCCATTTGAACTTTGTTTTCTTTAACATATCATATAAATTGTCGAGCCCGAGCTGACCTCGAGCTTGTGAAAATTTTCACGAGCCGAGCTCGAGCTCAAAATATGAGGCTCGAAACGATCTCGAGCCCAAGTTCGAGCTCGAGCTTTATATATATAAGCGAGCTGAGCTCGAGCTCTGGCAGGCTTGCGCTCGACTCGGCTCGTTTCCACCCCTATGTTGAGCCAATTACTTTTCTATCGTCTAATACTCTCTCGCAGTTTGAGCGGTGAAATCGCAAGCTTAGAGAATAATAAAGCGAATGGATTTTTTTTTTTTTTTTTTTTTTTTTTTTTTTTTTTTTTTTTTTTTTTCAGATGAAGACTTCTGACAAACGATAAGGGTGTAGTTTCATTAGTGTTGTAATAGAAACGTAATTATTTGAAGCGAGATTTGTGTCTTTTAGGACTTTAGCAACGATACGGCATGTTCTTGCTTAAGGTCTTTTCAAAAATTGAAAAACGAAAAGAATGATGTTTCGGACTCAATTTACTTGAGGCGGTTTAAAAGGCTTATAAACATAACAATATGTATGCTAGGGTTTCACCGTTAAACTATCGGATTTTTTTTTTTTTTTTTTTTTTTTTTTTTTTTTTTTTTTTTTCAAATATATAAGTGGGCACATGCTTCTAATAGCTAGGTCAAATTGAAGATAATAATGGATAGACACCCCCTTGTGTCATGGTTGAATAATTGAATCCTGTGGTAGGTCAGCTTGTATCATTCAACCAATATTCTAGCATTGGCGGGTGTAAACGAGTCGAGTCGAGCCGGGAGTTTACTGGTACAAGCCTTGAAGTGGACCGACACGACTGTGGTGGATTCGCGAAATTCATTCACAATATGCAACCATTGCACCTCCCCAGGACAGCTTAAACACCCAACCAAGAGCGCTGTTCGACGATCTTGCCGATAATCGGCAATATTACAAATACTTATAACCTATGCAGACGGGTAGGCTTCATGCTTCCTTTTTTGGTCTCTGAGATCGGCTTTCTGCCTTTTTCAATTGTGCTTTTGCCTTCTCAGAGCCCGCCCTTTTCAGGTGCGTCCTTTCACTCTTCACTTTTCAGATGAACCAAGTTATAGCGTTATTTTTTTCTTCCTCACATTATCTTCTATCGATCTCGTCAACAGCTTAACAAGCTCGGTGTCCTCTCGAGTTAGTCAGCAGCATTCGAAGGCTCTTTGTTTTCTTCCTGAGGCTCGATGCTTCATTCACTGTGTTTATAGGGCTCAGCCTACTTCTGTAAATGTATTCCATGCAACTTTTGCAATCAAACTTCGTATATCTGAATGAAAGTGTAACAGGCTGTTATTACTTTATCATCAGGCTAATATTCCAAGAGTCTCAAGGAAACTCAAAATAATATTAATAAGGTCTATATTTGAAGTAATAAATGGCATTTGATTAACAGTTACTGAATAAACTATAGGGATTAATAATTCTATACTGTTTAGGATAATTGCAGACTTTCCAATAAATATTTTATTCAAAGGGGGGTTAAATTTGTTAGGTAATTTACTCTCAAAAATTTTTATAGAGCGGGTTAAGCTCATGTGTTTATAAGTCCTTTCGCAACTGCTCTTAATTAGAGGCAGGGAGGTATTTTTTTTTTGCAATGTCCCAATAGTTAGTTAGGAATAGCATGTATGGAACTAGTTTCGTAACTATCAAAAATATAATGATACGATGGTTTTATGAGCTACATCAGCTGAAAGATGACAAAAATACCCTCATCTTTCAACCTCCTTTATCAATTCAATCTTAATTTTCTTGAGGAACCAAACAATAATGAGCTCGAGATCGATCGTTACACTGATGTTCGATTCGAAGTCGTTTCACACACGATCCATAATCCTATCTTTAGCTCCGCTTGCCGAACCATTTCCAAGACACATGATACATTGCCCATCCATCCTCAACCAAACCATAACAACTCATGCTTGAAATTTATCATAAATTTTTTTGTTATTATTCTATTATTATAAATTAAATATGAAAAGACTTCTTGAGAGAGCCATTTACACAAAACCTAAAAACCTAACCTCTTCAAGTTTTCTTTACATCATCTAAACTCATTTCGAGGGAACCTTATCCATCCATCATCGTCTAATATTTATTTCTTTTTTCGTGTTTATTACGATTTCTCACTGACAAACTTCACGATTCATTCCTGCAGAGAGCTAGAACTGTGAAATTGGATGTAATTTGAAAAGTCCACTTTATAGACATCATCATAATTAGAATAAGGTTCGAATTCTATCAATGAATATTTCATCTTATTTAGAGCACTGCAATTTATTTACTGAAAAACAGTACAATAATATTATGGCGTCTCAAAAAATTAATTGTAAAATTTGGAAAGTATTCTACATCGGCATCCAATGTAATCAAAACTCTCGTGATATCACCTTCCACGGTGCACAATCTTCAAATATTTTTACTTCACTTATATCCATATAAATGAGCGGTAAACTTGGAAACCGTTTATTTTGATGCAAACCAAATACAGTGTCCTAGACAATTATGTTCCTCCACAAGGGATGGATTTTATTTCTTTTTACCAGTTGAAGCTAACGGACAACAATTTGTCCATTTCTATGGCATAAGTCGTACTTCCTCGTCTCACAAATTATTTGTTAAAAGAAAAAAATGAAAACTGGTTTGTGTGGCATCAACATATTTTCAACACTCAAATAAAATATTATTCACTAAATTCTCTATTTTTAATTTTTAAAAAGAAAAGTAGAAAATTATTTGATACATCACTTTAAAAGAAAATATGAAACTTATAATTTTTTGAGAACGGGGAAGGTGTTTGCCTGATGTAGTAATGAGCACAAAAGATCATTAACTTTTTAACTAAATAAACCACTATAATACTCACAACAATCAAATATTGTTACACCTAATACTCTTTAAAGTCCTTACTCTATCAAAGAAAATTTTATCCATTTTTCAATTAGTTACACCTAATATCTTGACAGGCAGTTTCCCTTTCAATCATTTCCATTCACAGCATTCAAAGGCCTTTCCTCAACCTACACCATTCTAGAGACCCAACACCTTCTTACCAAAAAAACCCAGATCTATGGTGTCAAACAAAAAACAATTATGTAGAAACCCAGATATAACAGGGAAAACACTTTCGAGAATCTAGCTTCTACAAAAAAATCGGTCGGGAATCCGTAGTCCAAATCTTGTCAAAAACACGCCGCGTAAGAAATATTCTATTATGGTTAAAATAAAACAGAAATCGTTATACATCGCCACTCTAAATACTTTATGAAGACGTAGTCTAATATAAAATTGTGGTCTAACCAAATTTATAAAATGTTAGCGCTGGAGGTCATTTCCTATTATGGCGGCCGGCACAGTCCCATGGTAGGTGCGGGTGCGGTAGCTATTTCAGCAGTTGGTCAGTAGTAATCTATCAGCATGATAGCACTAAAATAAACCGTTTTTATGTTGAAGGGTGCTCAGGGTTTGTGTTTTTCAAAATTATGGGTCAGGCCGATATTTCTATGTTTGCAACTTGCTTTTTTAGGATAGAAATTGGTGTGGGTTATGGAGAAAAAGAGATGACTTCCTTTATTACAAAGTCATTTTTAATTTTAAAAAAACGTGTAGACTCTCACAATTGCATATTTAATACCCTATTAAGATATATTAGATCCGGTATGGTAGACCGAGCGTGCACAAGTGAGTTATGGGAAAAATGGGATTACCCCAATTTTAGTTTTTCAAAACTTAAACAATTGTAAACAAAACCATATTTAAATTTTAAGTTTTTTCTTTCACATAAACACGGGTAGTATTTGTTTATACATTGTGCAAGATAACTTTTTTACACTCCATAAGATACATTTATCTACTATGCATTAGAAAAGTCAGTATCTGTGTTTAATGACTTGATGAACATCGTTCAAGTCATTCTATTTAGAAAAGCTATAAACACTCACTTATGGGATGCGCTCATATTTTTTATTTCTAATATAATTGTATATCTTAGGCAGTTTTAATAGCTTACTTACCATACAACATTACTACCACCAGTATACCTTCAATAAATAACTATTTGACTCATTGAGACTTCAGCATATTAAATTACCATTAAATGTCAGCACAAAGTTTGTGATATACCATCAACCTTGATCATTTCAAACAGATCATTATTCCATATAGAATATAAACACTAGGACATATTCCTCAGAAATTACCATAACACAATATCACAAACATGAACGGGTATAGTAATTGAGAAATACCCTTAATATATATCTAAAAAGAGACTATGGGACAATTTAAATTAAAACGGGACGATGCAAAGTTATATGTACTAATTTCTGTCTTACATCTATGACAAACCTCTATTAAAGGAACTCATTTCTATCAGGAACTATCCTTAATTCAAAGTTTTCTTTTCATATTAACCCTTTTTCAAGATCGCTACCATAAAACGTGTAATTTATATTTTATTTCTATTTAATAAAAAAGATCTTACATAAATGTGAATAGATATAGAAATGCAACTAATCATTACTTAATTAAAAGTGCTTTTCAATTTAAGCAGAAAGTTATCTACATGCACCAAATTTTGTATATTAATAATAATACTAAGACTGGAGCTGTCAATGTAAGAGAATGCATTAATGTTCATTGCGAGCGTATACTTTTTACTATGTTCATCAGTGCAAGAAATATGGGCTAATGGAAAGGATATAAACACGGAAAAAAATAAATTAAGTCAAAGTGGGAAACTAAAAGACTTTAAAAATTTAAATGGACATTATATTTTGGGAGAGAGGGTGGGATATTATTTTCTATTTTAGGATGGTTAGGATTTTAAAAGGAAGTATTTAGATCCATGCTTGTGGATTCTCTCTCCTCCTCTTT
>LBNU01009124.1:190518-217285 GCA_014162995.1 Artemisia annua | reverse complement strand
GTTTTTTTTTCAATGGGTTGGAATTTAAAAATATGAAAAGATGCTTCCAAAGGTAAAAAAAAACTAAATACACATTAAATTAAAGTTTTTCAAAAAAGGTCTCGATTTTAAAAAAAAAAAAACTAGAAATTAAAAAAAAATTAAATATTGGCAAAAAAAAAAAGTATTTTTTTAAGGAAAAAATTTAAAAAAAAAAAAAAAAAGAATTTAAAAAAAAAAAAAGAAAAAAAAAAGGGTTGAGTTTTTGAAACTTTTTACTTTTTTTTTGAAAGGGGCTTTTCCCGACCATAAAAAACAAACAAAAAAAAAAAAAAAAAAAAAAAAAAACTTGTTTTTTTTTGCTGAAAAAAAAAAAAAGTTTTTTCACTTTTTTGGAAAAAACCAATTTTTTTTTTTTCCTTCCAAATTTTCTTTTTTGTTTTTTTTGCGCAACTTTCCTAGGCCTTTCAAAAAAAAAAAAAACTTCCCAAAAAAGTTTTTTCATGGCAAAAAAAAAAAAAAAAAAATTTGTCAATAAAATATTTTTCTTAATCTTTTGCATTTGACTCAGTTAAAGGTTTCCTGGCATTTTGGGTTTCATTCCTTTTCTTTTTGGGGGGGCAAACTCCCGAATATGTTTTTTTTTTTCCATTTTTTAAAAAAAAAACTTCTTTTTGTAAAATATAAAAAAACTTGGTTAGTTTCCAATTTTATTGGGTTTCAATTCCAATGTTAATTTTTTTTTTCTTTCCCCAAAATTTTTCAAAGCTCTTCCAAAAAAAAAAAAAAACCAATTTGGTCCCCACCCAAATTTCTTTTTCGTTTCTTAAAGGGGGGCTCCGTTTTTAAAAAACTTTTGTCTTTGAAGGTAAAAAAAATTTTTTTTATTTTTTGCCAAACTTTGCTTTTGTTTAATAATGGCAAAAAAAAACCGCAATGGCATTAAAGGCCACCCAAAAAAAAAAAAGTTCACAAAAAAAAAAAATTAAGCAAAAAAAAAAAATAAAAAAAAAAAAAAAAAATAAAAAAAAAAAAAAAAAAAATTTTTTTTTTAATATTTTTTAAAAAAAAAAAAAAAAACTTTTTTTTTAACAAAGTTTTTAAAAAAAAAAAGAAAAAAGTACGGTTTTTTTAATTGTTAACTTTTTGGGGTAAAAGCAAAAAAAAAAATTGGGAAAAAAATATTAATTTTTTAAACTTTAACATTTTGGTTTATGTTTTTCCTTTTGTTAGGGCAAAAAAAAAAAAATTGCAAATTTTTTTATATTAACGAAAAAAAGGGGTTATTTTTGGTTAAAAAAAAATTTTTAAAATTTTTTTCTTTTAGTTTAAAAAAAAAAAAAAAAAAATAAAAACCATAAAAAAAAATCGTTCATTTAAATTTTTGGTTTTTTGAGTTTAAAGTTTTTGGAAGGCATTTTTTTTTGGCTGATTGGAAAGATTTAAAAATATGTTTTTCAAAAAAAAAAACAAAAACGTTTAAAAAGTTGGCGATAAAATGGTTTAAAAAAAAATATTTTAAATGTAATTTCCCATTTTTCTTTTTGGGGGAAAAAAAGTTTTATTGTTTATTTTGCCGTTTTTTAACAAAAAAAAAATTTAAAAGAAAAAAGTTTTCCAAAAAAAAAAAAAACTTTTCCTTTTTTTTTTGGGTTTTTTTCCAATTTATGTAGGGCCATTTTGAAAAAAAAAATTTTTGTTTTGGGCCTTTTTCCTTTTTTTTAGGGGTATTTTTTTAAAACTTTTTTTTTTAAAGTTGGTTTAAAAAAAAAAAAAAAAACCGAAAAAAAAAATTTTTCCGGGGAACCAAAAAAAAAAAAATCAAATTTGTGGGGGAAGGGAGGAAAATTTTTTGTTTTTGTTACTGTGTTAAAAAAAAAAACAAAAAATTCTTTTTCAAATTGCAAAAAAAAAAAAACAAAAAAAAATCAATTTTTTGTTTTGGGAAAAAAAAAGAAAAAAGGGAAATTTGTGTGGGTTAACCAAAATTTCTTTATTGGTTGAAACAAAATTAAAAACTTTTTGTTTGCTTGGTGGAAAAAAAAAAACTTTTTAAAACTTAAAAAAAAAATTTTTTTTCGTATTTTCGGAAAATTTTCAAAAAAAAACTTAATAAAATTTAATGATTTATTTTTTTTTTTTAACCTTCAAAAAAAATTTAAAGATTGGTTTTTGTTTGCATTGTTTGTGTTTAAAAAAAAAGGATGGGGCAAAGTAAAAAAAAAACAAAAACCAAATTTTAGAAAACCAAAAAAAAGTTTTTCGACGGGGGGAACGGTTTTTTACCTTAAAAATTCCATCGTTTGCCGGTTAGGGGGGGCCCAACAATTTTTGAGGAATTTTAAGCGGTGGAAAAAGCTTTTTTTTTTGGGAGGGTCTTCGAAAATTTCCCATTTGCTTTTTTTTTTCAAAAAAGAATCGGGAAACCTGCTTTAAAGCTAAGGTCCTATGTTAAGAACCATTATAAAAGGTTTTTTTCTCGGTGAAAAAGGTTTTTCTTTTTTACCCTTTTGTTTTTCCCAAAAGGAGATTCAAAAAAAATAAAAAAAAAAAAAAAACTTTTTTTTCCTTTTTTGAAAGGGGGAAGAAAACCCACTTGAAATTTTTCGAAAAAGGAAAAAATCGGTTTGGGTTGAAAAAAAAAAATTTTTTCCCGTTGGGAAATTGATTTTTGGCTTCAAAAAAAAACAAAAAAAAAACCGGAATTTTCTTTGAAAAGGGCTTTTCGGAAAAAAAAAACACTTTGAAAGTTTTTCGTTTGAGTTTCCCCAAAAAAACCGCTAAAATTCTCCCGGAATTATTTTTTTCTTTGGTTTTTATTTTTGTTTCGAGGAAAAAAAATTCTTTATTTTTTTTTGGGGTGGGAAAAAATTGGACCGAGAAAAAAAGTTGGGCCTTTTCGGGGGGAAAACCCAATTTTTGTGTTGTTTTTTTGTTTGTTTTTTGTTGTCATTTTAAAAAGCATTGCGGGGAATTTTTTTTATTTTTAGTAAATTTTGGTTTATTGTTAATTTTTTTTAAAAATTAAAAAAAATAAAGGGAAAAAAAAGAAAGGAAAAAAAACGAAAAGTGGGCGAAATATTAAAACGGGCCATTGGGGTTTTTAATGTTCTTTAAAATTTTTTGATTGGTTTGTTTAAACAAAAGAAGTGTGGAAATTATATTTTAAAAAAAAAAAAAAACGGAAGGCTTTTTTTTTTGTTTGTTTTTTATCTTTAGCGTTGTAAAATTGGGAAAAAAAAGTTATAAAAAAAAAAAAAAAAAAAAAAAAGGTTTTATTAATTTTAAAAAAAAAAAAAAAAAAACGAAAGAAAAAAGGGTTTGGTGTTTTGTTCTGTCTCAAGAAATTATTTTACAAAAAAAACCTTAATCAAAATCTAAACAAAAAATGGGTTTCTTTAAAAAAAAAAACAAAAACTTTTTTTTTTTGGACATTTGCCAAATTACAAAAAAAAAATTTTTCTTTAAAATTTTTGTACAAATTTTTACTAAGGCATTTAGTTAAACTTCGCGCAAATGTTGCGGGGCAAAAAAAAAAACACGTACCAAATTTTGTTGAAAAATTTCATTTTTTGTTTTTTCGGACGGAAAAAAAAATGGGTTTTTTTTTTAATTATTTTTAAAATTTTTAACGGTGATTAATATGTTTAAAAAAAAAATTGGCGGGAGGAATTTTTTTTTTTTTTTGCCAAAAAATCAATGAAATTTAAAACTTATTGGTAATTTCTTGAGACGGGGGGGAATAAAAATTTTTAATTCTAAAAAGAAACCAAGTTTTTTTTCAAAACTTTTTTTTTTTTTCTTTTCTTTTTATGTTTTGAAAAAGGGGTTTTGGAATATAAAAAAAAACCCAATATTTTAATTTTGTTTTTTAAATTTTTTTTTAAAAAGTTGCTTGAGTTTTGGGAAAATTTTGTTATCATGGGTGGTACCAAAATTTTTTTGGTTTTATTTTTTTACCTTTTTTTTTGAATTGAAAGATGTTGATTTAAAAAAAAAAAAAGGGCATATTTTTTTAAAAAAAAATTTTGTTATGGGTTTGTTTGGAATTGATGTGTTTTGGTACTTTAAAAAAAAATTTTTAAAACTTTCATAAAAACAATTGTTTTCTTTTTACCTTTTTTGTAAAAATGCTTAAAAAAAAAAAAAAAAAAAAAAGGGATTTTTTAAAATTTTTTTGAAAAAAAAAAAAAAAAAAAAAAAAAAAAACCTTTTTAAAAAAAATTTGGTTTAAAGAAATAAGGTTTAAAAAAAAAAAAAAAATAATATTATAAGGTTTTTGTTTTTAAACATTTATAATGTTTTTTTTCGGGGTTTTAACTTTTTTTTCTTTTAAAAAAATAAACCCTTACTTTTTAAAAAAAAAAAAAAAAAAAACTTTTTCGACTGATCCAATTTAGCCAAAAAAAACATTTTTTTTTTTTGTATGAAGCTGGAAAAAAATTATCAAAAAAGTAAAAATTTTTTTTCAAGGACCACCATTTTTTCCAACTTTTGTTTTTTTCTTGGTTTAGATTTGGATTTTTAAAAAAGTTTGCCAGTTTAAAAAAAAAAAAAAAAAAAACATTTTTTTTAAAAGATTTATGAAAAAAAGGAAAAAAAACGTTCCAAAAAAAAAAAGGATTAAAGATTTTATATTTTAAAAAAAAAAAATTCAAAAAACTTTTTTGGATTAAAAGGAAAAAAAAAAAAAAAAAATGAACAAAATATTCTCATGCTAAAATAATTAACTTTAATTATTGATTACATAGTCTAGTTTTTCTGTTAAATAGTTACTTGCATTAGTAGGGCTGCCAAAAATAATCAAAGTACATCATGCTTAAATCATGGGCTAGCAAGTTGCTAAACATTTAATAAAATTATCTTTTGGTGCCAAGAAACGAAATTCTTCTAATATATTAATTTCAATGCCCGATTTAGGGTGGATATGTTCCAATCTTTTTGAGTTACATATCTCATAAATTGTGGTTTTTGAGCTTAAACTATTTCTTGCTAAAAAAAAAGGTTAAAATATTTGCATACACATGGTCGGTATGTGTACAATATATATGTACGTATCACAACATACAGATTTAGCCTCCATCCACAAATTTAATTACTCAGGAATGCGGTCTTTTTACTTGAATATAGGCGATTCTAACGGAAATGTTGAATTTTAAAATTCCCTCTAAGTTACCATGCACTATTCAACAATTTATAGGGTACAAAAGATATTATGGACTTACCTATACACCGTTAATGGACCAGAGGCACTTCGTTGAGCAAGGGTGAAAACGGGAGCCTAGCCAACTTGCCAAAATGTTCAGATCAGATCGGTAAAGCTCGAACGAGCCGGCCTAAACAAGCTCGAACGAGCTCGAGCCTGATCTCAAGCCTAAATCTTGGGCTCATTAATAATCGAGCTGAGTCCGAACTCTATACAAAAAGCTCGGAGTAGGCTGTGGACGATAAACGAACCCCTTAGGGGAAATATATACGTATAAATATTGATCTATACGTATAAACGTGCAAAAAATGAACATAAATAGTAACGGAGCTCGAGCCTTGGTGTAATTAACGAGTCGAGCTCCATTTAACTTTGTTTTCTTTAACATATCATATATAATTGTCGAGCCCGAGCTGACCTCGGAGCTTGGTGAAAATTTTCCCCACGAGCGCGAAGCTCGGAGCTCAAATATGAGGCGCGAAACGATCTCGAGCCAAGTTAGAGCTCTGAGCTGTTATATATAAGCCGGAGCTGAGCTCGAGCTCTGGGCAGGCTTGCCGTCGACTCGGCTCGTTTCCACCCCTATGTTGAGCCAATTACTTTTCTATCCAGTCTAACCTCTCTTCGCAGTTTGAGCGGTGAAATCGCAGCTTAGAGAATAATAAGCGAATGGATTTTTTTTTTTTTTTTTTTTTTTTTTTTTTTTTTTTTTTTTTTTCTAGATGAAGACTTCTGACAACGATAACGGGGTGTAGTTTTCATTAGTGTTGTAATAGAAACGTAATTATTTGAAGCGAGTCTTTGTGTCTTTTAGACTTTAGCAACGGATCGGCATTGTTCTTGCTTAGGTCTTTTCACAAAATTGAAAAACGAAAAGAATGATGTTTCGGACTCAATTTACTCTGAAGCCGCGGTTTAAAAGCTATAAACATAACAATATGTATGCTAGGGGTTTCACCTTAACTATCGATTTTTTTTTTTTTTTTTTTTTTTTTTTTTTTTTTTTTTTTTTTTTTTTTTTCAAAATATATAAGTGGCACATGACTTCTAATAGCTAGGTCTAAAATGAGAGATAAATAATGGATGAGACCCACCCTAGTGTCATGTTGAATAATGAATCCTGTGTAGGTCAGCTTGTATCATTCAACCAATATCTACATGGCGGTGTAAACGGGTCGAGTCGAGCCGAGTACTGTCAAGCTCGAGCTCGACTTGAATACCAAAACTCGAGCTCGAAACTCGACTCGAGCTCGGTCGAGCTTTATATTTCGAGCTCGGTCGAGCTTTATATTTCGAGCTCGAGCTCGACTCGTTATATAAAACTCGAGCTCGATTATTTTCACATTTAAGGCTCAAACTCGATGAATACTCGACATATCAAGCTCGGCTCGACTCGATTTGTATGAAAATTAAGTAAATATATGTATATAAAAGGGTAAAAGTGTAATTTAGTTGAAGCTCGTTAAGGCTCGCGAGCTTCACGAGCAGAGTATTTTCAAGCTCGAGCTCGACTTGAAAATATACTCGAGTAGCTCGAGCTCGAGCTCGACTCGTTTACATCGAATCGATTTCGAGTAGTTTACGAGTCGATCCCGAGTAGCTCGCGAGTTGTCTCGTCTCGTTTACACCCCTATGGCACAAGAAACATCTTGAACCTATCTTACAATTGAGTTGAGCCAACCACCTATCTATCGTTCTATGGGGATATCACCGTGATCGTTTTTAAAACTTTCGTGTTGACTACCTAATGTTTAACTACTAAGACACAATGATGGTAAATTAAACTATACATAATATTAATGAAAATAATGAATATCCTCGCAGCATATAAATGAGAGTCAATTAAACTAATGACGAGAAACCGTTTACTTTTGATGCAAAACCCAAAATAATGTCCTAGACATTTATGTTCCTCCACAAGGGATGGGATTTTATTCTTTTTCCAGTTGAAGCTAACGGACAAAATTTGTCCATTTCTATGTCATAAGTCGTACTTCCTCCGTCTCAAAATTATTGTTAAAAGAAAAAAAATGAAAAAGTTTAATGAAAGTGGATTAACTTTAATTTTCAACCACTCAAATAAAATATTATTCCACTAAATTCTCTATTTTTATTTAAAAAGAAAAGTAGAAAATTATTTTGATACATCCTTAAAAGAAAATATGAACTATAATTTTGAGACGGAAGGAGTAACAATTAACAAACCTTACAATAAATGTCATACTCAGTCCATCCTAATTTATTACACCATCTCATTGCACCAAGTCTTTCAATTCTTAATGCATTTATCACATACACTTTTTAACAATGTTGCAAAAATCGTGAATCGGTCCTGAGGCGGTCGAGGGCCGAGTAGCATTTTTTAGCCGATTAATCGGCCCTAAACCTTGTAATCGCCGATTAATCGGCCGATTTCTTGTAAATCTCTCCAAGTTCCAGGGTCGTTTACCTTGTAATCGGCGATTACAAGGCCGAGTAGGCCGTTTTTTGCAACATTGCTTTTTAATAAATTTTGTTATAAAAAGTCATGTTTATAAACTTGCTCTCCAATGCAAAAATTTATTTTAAAAGTATTAAGTCATTGCAAGATGAGATTTGGCAATGGGTATTTTAGTATAAAATTAATAAACATTAGTATCAAGTTTTTGCTTCAAACGCTTGATACATACCAAGTCTTTTATCATTCAAGTCATTCTCTTCGATGCAAAAAGTCATGTTATGACTTGATGAAATAGTGCAAGTCTTTTGAAAAGCACCTATTATGGATGCTCATATTTTAGTTTCATATTTATGCAGTTTAGAAAATTACTACTAACTATACATTTTCGACTTACCAAATATAATCTTTACTCACTTTAGTCTATTTTAATTGACTAAAATACCAAAATAAATACGAGTAAGTAATTTGAGACAACCCAAAATAAAAACATGGACAATTAAATTAAAACGGATAAAGTACTCTATTCGTCCCAAAATATAAGTCCATTTCGATTTTTTCAAAGTCTTTTCATTCCAACTTTAACCTTAATTATTTTTTTTCGTGTTATATAATACTTGATGCAAAATATATAAATAGACTTGTGTTTTAAATGCATTTTCATGGGTATACTTTTCATCAAATATTATATAACACGAAAAAAAATAAATTAAGGTCAAAGTGGGAAAGAAAAGACTTTAAAAATTTAAAAATGGACTTATATTTTGGAACAGAGGGAGTATTATTTTTCTAGTTTTAGATGTTAGGATTTAAAAGAAGTTATTAGGGACCGTTTGGTTGGGGTGTATTCGAATGAGACTATGACTTTGAAAGTTATTAAAGGTGTTTGTTTGTGAGCTCAGTAATAAAAAGAGTATATAATAACCATAGAGTCATTACCCACCAATTTGATGTCTATAAAATCCATTCCGTGGGTCTCTCTCTTTTCCACTACATAATTCAATTATTTATACACTTTTTCATACAATAGTTTGTTATCCAAACATAAACAATTGTAATGATACACTTTTTAATATCCATTGTCATTATATCTCATACCAAATCCGATACCTATTGTGATTCCTAACAACAAACCAAATTGCCCCTTAGTATACATTGGTAAAATAAGATATTTAAAAGTTATTATTGAAGTCAATGGTTGTTTATAAGATCACTATTAAACATGATGCGTTTCTTTTTGTGTCATTTCAGCGTGACATCAACATTTCCTAATCTGACACATTCTTGCCGATCTGAAAGACTTCAAGTCATTTGCCAAAAAAAAAAAAATCATTTCTCTCAAGCATACTATCAATCCTAATTTAATTTAAGAAACACATAAAAAAAAATTTAGAATAAACTTTCTACTGTATCTTGTACTAACTTTATAAGAAACACTTGTATTCATGAGATACATGTGGCTATGTTTGGCAAAAGTAGCTGTGAGCAGTAGCCACAGCTCACTGCTCACCGCTCACAGCTTCATAAAGAAGCATTAGAAAAATGAGCTTTCCTAAAAAATAGCAAAGCTTACAACTCTCATGCCAAACGAACACTAAAACTCAAAAAGCTCATTGCTCACCGCTCTTCGGCCTAAAAAGCTCCAAAAAGCTTTGCGCCAAACATAGTAACATTTAAAAAAATAATGGTGATATATATCACGCGAGAAACAGAGGGGAAAAGAATTTTGACATTTGTGAGAGTTGACATTTTCGGCTTGTGGGTGCAAGCTGGATTGTTGTTTAAAACATACGCAATGACACCACATAGATGATAAAAAATTATTTTTTATAAAACTTTATAAAGTGGCTGTCGTAAAAACTAATCGTCTTTTAAAAACACGTTGTCCTTCATAGGTCATACCGTTTTTAACAAACGGTTATAGAATAGATTGGTTACGCATATTTTTCCTTTCCTTAAGAAATGAAAAGAAAATGGTTGTTGACATGCAGAGACATAATTTATTTAGTTGCTCATCATTTTAGGACAATTATGCGATATTCGGTATATATGTACATATGTGCATATATGAATTATACAGAGTAATATTTATACGTCTTAATTGACTTGCCTATTATCTTATTTAGAAAATTTATTGAAAATAAATATCGCATAAATACTCATATTTCTATTTCTGTGTAACATTTGACAAAATGTTATTTACTATTCAATGACTAATAAAGAACAAAATCACTATTTATTTCCTACAATGGAAATTTATATCAAAAAGTTAATTGATAATAAACGATGATTTTATTGCTTCGTGTTGCGACGATATTAAAACAATTTTGTATGTTAAAAATGTAATTTTTAATTATCTGACAGTATCAAAATATATATTATGAGTTAGGTTATAATTTATTAAAGAAAATGGTTGCAAGTAAAATGTTGAAAAAGTATAAGGATAAACGTGAAAGATTTGAAATAAGCAGTAATGAATAATAATTGGTTTGAAAGTTGAGATTAATTCACAAAAGGTGTGAATTAGTAAGAACACTCTAATTTTAGGTGACTTTTGGTACAAGTCATTATCCACCCCATAAAGAATATCTTTAGCTTCTCTTCTAGCCCAGTGGGGCACCAACTGAAGTGAGCACGAATCGAGACTCGAATCATGACTTTTTATCCACAAAATCTCTTCAGTGAGCACATGAGTTTTTTGAAAGTGGGTACCAACTGAGCAAAATCCGTTTGGTAAAAATTGAGATTAATAGAAGATATATTAGTTTTTACTACTTTTTATTTATCGAGTGTGAATTTACTTATTTTTCTATTAAATTTGTACAATTCACTAATCATACTCTAGTAATGGACGAAGCCACTCAATTTTGAATCGAAAAACAAATTTGATACACGATTAAGAAAAAGGAGGTAAAGTCAAGTGGTCGTTAATCAAATTTTACAGGTTATATATATGTTCATGCTGTTAAAATGCTTATCTTTTCAAACATATAAACAATGATTTTTCTTTGAAAATTACAGCACATAAAGCTAATATACCGTACCGAACCGACGAATCGAACCGAGTACATTTCGGTTCGGTCCGGTTTTTGGACCGTGTTGAGCCCTAGTTTGGGCCTAATTGGGCCAACGCATGGGAGGGCGGTGGACTGACTGGAGCAGGAGTGTGGTGTGGGTCTCTAAGCTTTTTTTGGGACCATGAGTTTTTTTAATTGGTCACTGAGTCATTTCTTATGTAATTTTTAGGGTAAAGTCCATAAATTAGCAACGTACTTTCTCAACTTTACACAGTTAGGTAACAAACTTTTTTTATTACCAATTTATTATGTGAAACTTGCTAATTTTCGACAATATAGTCATTATGACTTGCTGTTTTACTAAAATACCCTTGTGTTCTTCACATAAATTTGCATCGTTAGTCCTTTTTATTAACGACCGTTAGTAAATAACTTAAAATTTAGTTTTCTTACTTATTCATCCGCTTTCGTCCCTTTTTACCCGTTTTCTTCCTTTTTTGTACGTTTTCATCCGTTTTTTAATCGTGATTTTCGTCCGTTTTTGTACGTTTTCGTTCGTTTTTAAACGTTTTTGTCNTTTTCTTCCTTTTTTGTACGTTTTCATCCGTTTTTTAATCGTGATTTTCGTCCGTTTTTGTACGTTTTCGTCCGTTTTTAAACGTTTTCGTCTGTTTTTCTCACGTATTGCATTTTCAGGTTAAAATCTCACGAGTATTGATGTAAAACATCATTCCGGACAACTTTCATGTTTCACACTTTTGATGATTCGGACAAGAAAATGGTCAAAATCGTGATTTTAAAAAAAGTTTCTGTATCGATTTAAAATCACGATTTTGACCATCGATTAAAAAATGTTTCTGTATCAATTTTAAAAAATGTTTATGTATCGATTTGACCATCGTTTTAAGAAACAACTATATCGATTAAAAAAAAAAGGTTTTTGTATTGATTAAAAATCACGATTTTGATCATTTTCTGGTCCGAATCATCAAAATTGAAAAACATGAAAGTTGTCAATGATGTTTTACATCAATACTCGCGAGATTTTAACCTGAAAATGCAATACGTGAGAAAAACAGACGAAAACGTTTAAAAACGGACGAAAACGTACAAAAACGGACGAAAAAGGACTAGCGATGCAAATTTTAAGTTATTTACTAACGACCGTTAGTAAAAAGGACTAACGATGCAAATTTTAAGTTATTTACTAACGACCGTTAGTAAAAAGGACTAACGATGCAAATTTATGTGACGATATAGTCATTGACCTGCTGTTTACTAAAATACCCTTGTGTAATGACTATATTGTCGAAAATTAGCAAGTTTCACATACTAAATTGGTAACAAAAAAAAAGTTCGTTACCTAATTGTGTAAAGTTGAGAAAGTACGTTGCTAATTTATGGACTTTACCCTAATTTTTATAGAGGATTGTAACTAATTAGCTACAAAAATCGTAGCCAAGCTATCCCTATAAGATAACACAATCATTTATAATTTTAGCTTATTTTAACTTTTGAGCTGTGGTNAATTTTCTTTCAAATTCATCCTCTTTAGGGTATTTTGCGAAATTTCTTGACATTTTTGCCCCTCTTAGATAATATATTTTTTTTTCCCGAAGGGCAAAAATGTCACAAAATACTCTAAAGAAGATGAATTTGAAAGAAAATTACCTTTAAAAGTAGAAAAAATTATTAGCTACCCTGAAGACGAAACCATGGCAAGTATGATATTTTTTTTTTATAATTTGCCTCCTTTTTTGCACGCTCACGAAGCTCATCCAAGTAGTTAAAAAGTTTTGTTATGTATAAAGCTTTTTGTGGGAACTTTAAAGAATAGAGAAATGATACATGGACCTAATCGTGGACCTAAAAACATGTGGCACGATCCTGATGTGTTGTAAAATAAGTGGGTCCCTGTCTGCAGCCATCAGGATAATGCCACGTATTTTTAGGTCCACAATTAGGTCCACGGTTAGGTCCATGTATCATTTCTCTAAAGAATAGAGATAGTGACTAATTTCGATCTAAATTATCATTTCATCTCATCTTAAAGTAATTATATGTGAATTCCCGCCTCGAAGCGTGGGCAAGAAGTTCTTGTTTATATAATCACATAACAGCCATGCCAAGTTTTAAAAATGTATAATAAGACCACTCATTATATCAGTATGACCATACTACTAAGTAAAACTTGAAAGAAGTTGCCGCCATCTTGAAAGTTCGAAGATACTTAAACACCACAATAGGCCTTTACAGCATAATTTCGTATGCCTGTACCCCCGGTGATGTAGAATTGGATAAATTCTCCGTAATCAAAAGGCTTGAAAAGCAACGGGTGATCATCGTCCACCATTTCTTCCATCGGCTTTAAGATGTTTCCCGCTAAAGGCAATTGAAAAAATGCTAGCGAAAACCTTGTTTTGGTGGCTCTCATCATGACCCTATGGATTGGCACATGCAATCGCCCATTCAACCATACCTGTGCTTACATAACACATAAGTGCAAAATTAATCCAAAGTAGTATTACTTGAACATGGAGTCAGCATATTCATAACTAAAGTTATACTAAAACTGATAGTAACATTTTTCGGCTAAGGTCAATATCAATTTACTCACGTTTAAAGTTTCCCCGGCCATGATGATGAACATGTTTGGCGAAAGCTTCACTTTTAGCCATTCATCATATTTTGTCTGAATCTCTAATCCTTCAACATCCTTTTGATGTAATATAGTCATCACCCCTGCATCCGCATGAGAATGCAATCCAAGATTTGAGTCATTTGGTTCAGGCACTCGATATTTCATTAGCTTGAATACGTAATTTGTTTTTTCAGCCTGCTCATTCAAATATTTCTCCAAATTCAAGCTCTGGAAAAGCATCTTCTTCACCATTGCATCAAATTTCCATAACTTTTTTGCGTATGTTTGGATGTGTTTGCTGCCATACAAATGTNTAAAAAGCTCCAAAAAGCTTTGCGCCAAACATAGTAACATTTAAAAAAATAATGGTGATATATATCACGCGAGAAACAGAGGGGAAAAGAATTTTGACATTTGTGAGAGTTGACATTTTCGGCTTGTGGGTGCAAGCTGGATTGTTGTTTAAAACATACGCAATGACACCACATAGATGATAAAAAATTATTTTTTATAAAACTTTATAAAGTGGCTGTCGTAAAAACTAATCGTCTTTTAAAAACACGTTGTCCTTCATAGGTCATACCGTTTTTAACAAACGGTTATAGAATAGATTGGTTACGCATATTTTTCCTTTCATTAAGAAATGAAAAGAAAATGGTTGTTGACATGCAGAGACATAATTTATTTAGTTGCTCATCATTTTAGGACAATTATGCGATATTCGGTATATATGTACATATGTGCATATATGAATTATACAGAGTAATATTTATACGTCTTAATTGACTTGCCTATTATCTTATTTAGAAAATTTATTGAAAATAAATATCGCATAAATACTCATATTTCTATTTCTGTATAACATTTGACAAAATGTTATTTACTATTCAATGACTAATAAAGAACAAAATCACTATTTATTTCCTACAATGGAAATTTATATCAAAAAGTTAATTGATAATAAACGATGATTTTCTTACCTTCGGTTTGGGCGACGATATTAAAACAATTTTGTACGTTAAAAATGTAATTTTTAATTATCTGACAGTATCAATCATGAGGCTTGTGGTCTAATGGTAAAGGCTTAAGTAGTTAAGCGAGCTCAAGTGAGAGTAGTACCGATTTGGGTGACCGACCGGGAAGTCCTCACTTGGGAACCACAAGCTCTAATGATATCAGGCGAATCGGGAATAGGAGTGGGGTTATCCCCTAAGGAGAGGCTCGCGGTTGGTATCCCTGCCCGAGAATGCGACACTAACTCGAGCCAACAACTAACATCTAACAACTAACCCGCCGTTAAAAAATATATATATATATATATATATATATATATATATATATATATATATATATATTTAACAGTATCAAAATATATATTATGAGTTAGGTTATAATTTATTAAAGAAAATGGTTGCAAGTAAAATGTTGAAAAAGCATAAGGATAAACGTGAAAGATTTGAAATAAGCAGTAATGAATAATAATTGGTTTGAAAGTTGAGATTAATTCACAAAAGGTGTGAATTGGTAAGATCACTCTAATTTTAGGTGACTTTTGGTACAAGTCATTATCCACCCCATAAGGAATATCTTTAACTTCTCTTCTAGCCCAGTGGGGCACCAACTGGAATGAGCACGAACCGAGACTCGAATCATGACTTTTTATCCACAAAATTTCTTCAGTGAGCTCATGAGTTTTTTGAAAGTGGGTACCAACTGAGCAAAAGCCGTTTGGTAAAAATTGAGATTAATAGAAGATATATTAGTTTTTACTACTTTTTATTTATCGAGAGTGAATTTACTTATTTTTCTGTTAAATTTGTACAATTCACTAATCATACTCTAGTAATGGACGAAGCCACTCAATTTTGGATCGAAAAACAAATTTGATACACGATTAAGAAAAAGGAGGTAAAGTCAAGTGGTCGTTAATCAAATTTTACAGGTTATATATATGTTCATGCTGTTAAAATGCTTATCTTTTCAAACATATAAACAATGATTTTTCTTTGAAAATTACAGCACATAAAGCTAATATACCGTACCGAACCGACGAACCGGACCGAGTACATTTCAGTTCGGTCCTGTTTTTGGACCGTGTTGAGCCATAGTTTGGGCCTAATTGGGCCAACGCATGGGAGGGCGGTGGACTGATTGGAGCAGGAGTGTGGTGTGGGTCTCTAAGCTTTTTTTGGGACCATGAGTTTTTTTAATTGGTCACTGAGTCATTTCTTATGTAATTTTTATAGAGGATTGTAACTAATTGGCTACAAAAATCGTAGCCAAGCTATCCCTATAAGATAACACAATCATTTATAATTTTAGCTTATTTTAACTTTTGAGCTGTGGTTATAAAGTTCAATACTTTTTTGCAGGGTAAATTATTAAAAAAAGTATTATACTTGCCATGGTTTCGTCTTCTGGGTAGCGAACTAATTTTTTTACTTTTGAGGGTAATTTTCTTTCAAATTCATCATTTTTAGGGTATTTTGCGAAATTTCTGGACATTTTTGCCCCTCTTAGATAATAGATTTTTTTTTTCCCGAAGGGCAAAAATGTCACAAAATACTCTAAAGAGGATGAATTTGAAAGAAAATTACCTTTAAAAAGTAGAAAAAATTATTCGCTACCCTGAAGACGAAACCATGGCAAGTATGAAACTTTTTTTTAATAATTTGCCTTTTTTGCACGCTCGCGAAGCTCATCGAAGTAGTTAAAAAGTTTGTTATGTATAAAGCTTTTTGTGGGAACTTTAAAGATTTCGATCTAAAATATCATTTCATCTCATCGTAAAGTAATTATATCTGAATTCCCGCCTCGAAGCGTGGGCAAGAAGTTCTTGTTTATATAATTACACATAACAGCCATGCCAAGTTTTAAAAATGTATAATAAGACCACTCATTATATCAGTATGACCATACTACTAAGTAAAACTTGAAAGAAGTTGTCGCCATCTTGAAAGTTCGAAGATACTTAAACACCACAATAGGCCTTTACAGCATAATTTTGTATGCCTGTACCCCCGGTGATGTAGAATTGGATAAACTCTCCGTAATCAAAAGGCTTGAAAAGCAACGGGTGATCATCGTCCACCATTTCTTCCATCGGCTTTACGATGTTTCCCGCTAAAGGCAATTGAAAAAATGCTAGCGAAAACCTTGTTTTGGTGGCTCTCATCATGACCCTATGGATTGGCACATGCAATCGCCCGTTCAACCATACCTGTGCTTACATAACACATAAGTGCAAAATTAAGCCAAAGTAGTATTGTTTAAACATGGAGTCAGCATAATTATAACTAAAGTTATACTAAGATAGTCATTTTTCGGCAAAGGTCAATATTAATTTACTCACGTTTAAAGTTTCCCCGGCCATGATGATGAACATGTTTGGCGAAAGCTTCACTTTTAGCCATTCATCATATTTTGTCTGAATCTCTAATCCTTCAACATCCTTTTGATGTAATATAGTCATCACCCCTGCATCCGCATGAGCATGCAATCCAAGATTTGAGTCATTTGGTTCGGGCACTCGATATTTCATGAGCTTGAATACGTAATTTGTTTTTTCAGCCTGCTCATTCAAATATTTCTCCAAATTCAAGCTCTGGAAAAGCATCTTCTTCACCATTGCATCAAATTTCCATAACTTTTTTGCGTATGTTTGGATGTGTTTGCTGCCATACAAATGTAGATTACTAAAGGGACATATTGAACAATTAACAAAGACTATATAGGATATCTTAAGAAATGTATATAAGTATATATAGTGACAGAACTAGGGTGGGTCCGAGACACCTATGGATTTTTGTAACGTAGTATTTATTTGTTAAAAATTCCCGATTTTTTTTAAGTACACCCGGTCCCTAAAAATTGTGCTTGTACGTAGTTTTGTTTAATTTATAATAAATGCGTCTAGTCGTCATGGTTCTGTCCATGTATTGGACATCATTTAAGAAAAGGCACATGAATGTCGAGAAAGAGTTTTTCAAATTATGGTTTTTCTATTAAAAGAGTTATTCATTGTACTTCTCTAGCTAAAAACTACACAAAATCTTACCATGCTTGAGGGTTGCCTTGAGGCCACATGAGATTCGTGAAGTTCTCAACGTGTTCGGGGTTGTAAGCATCATCGATGCCCATGCTTTCATACAGTGGAAGTAGTGGCGAATTCCCAAAATACCCATGAAACATTTGGGTCGATGTGTTTTTGGACTTGGTTTCCAGCGGGAGATCAAAAAGCTGCTTCATTACATCATATACAGAGTTTTGAAGCTCGGGTGAAATGCCAACTATAGATGCTTGGAAGCATCCATACTCCTGAAAGGCTTCAAGAACTTTGGTCTTAACCGAATCATAATCATGAGTGTCTGGGTTCTGGTTATTTATTGCCGAGAAATCGATTACAGGAAGTTGAATATAACCTTCTAAACCCATTTAGATGTATAGCAAGTTGTTAAGAGCTGAGTAATTAATATTTATAGTCTCGTTTAAGAATGTTACCAATAGATTAGTTGGAAGAAATTGAAAGATCCAAGTTTAATTAAGACTAATGTGGAACCAGCTATAGCATTGGAGACCTTGGTTTCAACGGATATATCTTATAACATGTATGATGTCGAATTCGAGAAGAATGTTTGATTCGGCTTGTATGATTGCCGATCAATGATTTTATATTAATTCTTTAGTGTCCAAATTAGATGCTTTCTTTTTTTGTTCTCTTTTATTTTGATTTCAATGTTTACTGGAATCTCGATATAACCCCAGTGCCAAGGTAATCAGCGGCGGCCAGACACCATGGAACATGATACGGCAATTTTGAACAAACATGAATGCCAGCAATTACTATAAGGTCGAATGGGCCATTTTAAATTTGAAAGTGCCTTATTGAAGCTGGTTTTAATAACCAGGGTATATTGTTCTCATGCCATATTGCATAACTTTATTAGTTAGTCTTACATAATATCTATACAACATATAAATTGATTTTGATAACACATTTGCTTGAACTAAAAAACTTAAAAATAAATAATGTTATTGGACTAAAATACTTTTACTTACAAAGGAATGAAAT
The DNA here is from genome assembly GCA_014162995.1 of Artemisia annua. Taxonomy (NCBI): domain Eukaryota; kingdom Viridiplantae; phylum Streptophyta; class Magnoliopsida; order Asterales; family Asteraceae; genus Artemisia; species Artemisia annua. Next base: position 198,934 of record LBNU01009124.1, on the reverse strand, counting down.
CTTTAAATATGTAAATACTTAGTTATAATTTAAACTATTAACTTTTTCCATTATCACTTACCTGTATTCTATTTGTAACTTTAATTTTCTTTAGTTAAACCAGAGGTTAACGTAAATGCACCATAACTATGTAGCCCTCTATTCCTAGTATATGGACCCCAAAATAGCATATCCAAATTATAAGAAAACCTATACTCGCCACAATTGCAGAATTTGTCCCTCGCAAAGTTAGAGTACGCAAATAAACTGCGAATATGACCCCAGTAATAAACTCCCAAGTTTCCTTTGGATCCCAACTCCAATATGATCCCACGCTTCATTAAATCTTTTTCAACATGTTTGGTTCGTTGGTGTTGTACTAGATTAGAGGACAAATAGGTTGTTAAAAAAATGGAGTTGAAGACCGATGCAAGATCCGTTGGTTGTTGTTGATGTCCAAACTGAGGTCGATAAGCCATAAAAAACCCACCATACTGTGGAGTGGTGGGAACAAAAGAAGAGTGCGCAAAAGGGTGTCTAAAGAAAGCCGATTGTTAAAGACCAAATGAACCTGGAGCAACTGCTTGTGTTTGTGGGTAGCCCATAGGTGTACCACTGACTCGTTGTGCAACAGTAATAGCAAAGTGAGCACCTTGAGGTCGAAACTGATGACTATACTGAACAGGACCAGGAGAACTATAAACAAGTTGTTAAAGTCTTCATGGATGTTGGTTGAATATGCTGTTGTGTATCACTATAAGTAAGAGCATGAAGCATGAGCATGTTACGAGCATCTATGAATGAGGGGGCATTTGTAATGACATCGACAATGCTTTGTAAAAAGGTGGTAAATGTCTAAGTATTTGCCTAACCATCTCAGTTATAGTTATTGGGGAATCATCATCATATAAAGCATCAACAAAATTTTTAAGGGTGTGACAATAATAAAAAATGTTCATTGCACCTTTCTTGGTATTACGAAAAGTATCTTGAAGTTGCAACAACGAATGTCACATTTTGTTATTTGGAAAAAATTCTTCGATTTTGTCCCAAAGATCTTTAGAGGTGCATTATCACTAGTGATCGACCATTTGTAAAAGAGATACTTCAACTATGTTAAAAAACCATGTTTTAAAACGAGAATCAATACAATTTCAATCCTCATCTTTATCACCGGCTGGTTTTGTGTCAGTGTGTCACCGGTGATATAACCAAGAATCTTAGCACTAGGACATATATCAAGAAAGATATGACACCATAGTTTATATTTTGACCCGTCAATAGATAATCTGATGCAAAAAGATGAGTAAACATTGATCAAACTAGACACAAGGCTAGCTACTAGCCAAGGTGGTGGAAGCGAGTATTGTGGAAAAGGTGGTGGCTTCGGTAGTGGTGTGACTGTGTGAATAATAGGAAAGCAAAAACTAAAAAAAAAAGACAAGAAAGTAAAAAGATTGAGACTCACCCTTGGAAGGATGGCATAAAGAAGAAACATAAGTAAACAGAAGAACGTGATACGAGCAATAGCACCTATTAACCGTGAACAAACCGGTCGAAAAGGTATAGTTAGGCATCGTCTCGTAAACCAATATAAAACACTGGAAACTAATTTCAGTTGTAGTATTCAACAATTAATTAAAGACAGTGTGGCAACTTGATAGAACACGACGTAGTACGACCAGGGGCGGAGCTATGTGAGGACCGGAGAGGGTCCCGGCCCCTCTAGGTAAAAGCCCGTTAGTGTGTATTTATTTGCGATTTCATGTGTATTTCTGAAAATATATATATATATATATATATATATATATATATATATATATATATATATATATATATATATATATATATATATATATATATATATATATATATATATATATATATATATATATATATTTTGGCCTTCCCATTTAATGTGTTTCCCAAAAAAATTTGTTCGGCCCTCCTACAGAATTTTTCTAGCTCCGCCACTGAGTACGACAACATGTCGTAATCCACCTAGTGTAAAACACCAACAATTTATTTTAATTGTAGTATTCAAAATTAATAAAATAATTGACGTATGGTAGTCTGTCACAAACTTCAATAATTAATCAATAAGCCAATTGAATGTTAGCACTAAGGAATTGAGTCGATATTGAATTCAGTGTAGAGTGAAAAAAATTGACGGTAGATAGACAATTTTTGTGCAGCGGATAGAAGAACTTGCTCTGCTTATCATGTTACACAATATGCAGAGAATACCTAAATATCGTAAGAGAAGTTAGACTTGGTTCCTTCCGTTGAAATCAGTTAAGGTTTGATATGCATTCTCATTGGTATTAATTCAGGAGCTAAAGATCATAAGGAGGTTTCTACGCCATCTATATCTAAATCTCCTATAGTAGAGGATCTCAACTTTGTATCTCTTAAAAATTCTTTTGCAGCTCTTAATGAATCGGATAGTGTCTTTGAAGTAAATAAAGATACTCATACTGATCCTGGTGGTCCGCAAGTCAATAGTGCTTGCGAGGAAGATGTTAGTGGCACAAAAGAAAGAGAGTATATTGCATCAACATCGCAAACCGGTAATAAGGCTAGTGCTATGGAGGCCAATATGGCATCTATTAGCAATCCTTATTCGTCTTTTGGGGTTTTTGAGTTTGGTGTGTTTGGTGAGTCTAATGAGGATCAAGTGTTTCAACCTGATGATGGTATGGCTAGGCATATATCCTCATCTGTGGAGGTCAACAGCTTGAAACTAATGATTTTGATTTTTCCAGACGGATACGAGGGTTAGGTCTATGATTTACCTAGGCAACTGGATGCCTTTTGTGATCAGTTTGATATCCGGCTTAAGAGTCGTGTTAGGAAGTAGTCGTATTTTCTTTGGTTTTTCATAAGATTGACATGTCGTTTTATGTAGTGTGTAGGTTTGTAGCACCATAGGTGCTTGGTTTGTGCCTATATAACGGACCGAGATGAAATATATCACTCTCATCCGTTGTTCTTAAATTTTGTTGGAGTAATATATTTTACCGGGGAATTGCCCCTTTACCCAAAAATAGATGGTTACAAGTTACAATGTTACATATTGAACCCTTAAACTATACATCAATTATAAATATATACAAAAGTAATAAAGACTATCCTAAAGGTATACTCCCTCCGTCTCAAAATAGATGTCAGGTTTGACATTTTAGAGTCTTTATTGTTCAACTTTGACCGTAAATATTTTTATTTGTGTTATATAATACTTGATGCAAAATATATGAGTGGATTGGGTTTCAAATGTATTTTCATTGGTATAATTTTCATAAAATATTATATAAAGCAAATAAAAATATTTAACGTCAAAGTTGAACAAAAAAGACCCCAAAAAGTCAAACCTGACATTTATTTTAGGAAGGAGGGAGCATTATTTAACAGTTAGGTTAAAACCATGTTTTAGTATTTAACATATATCGTTTGTTAATACAGGTAGGATTTGAATTTTATGCGAAAATGATCAAGAAACGAAACATTACTTGATTGTCTAGAGTGTTTCTCCGTGATCAACTTGCGGAACAAATCTGAGGCTCGATAAAATTTAAGCAACTATGTATTTTAGGGTTGGTTGTTGTTTTGATGTACTATACTTCATGCAACATTGCCTTTCAAAAATGAAGTTGTTCATTCAGCGCTATATTAATTAAGACGTTTTGTGATGATACGTATAAATGGTTGCGAGCTTCTTGTTTTTTGTTTTGATGCAAAAGGTTAATTTTATATCAATATCAACAATAACAATTTACAAGACTTAAGTAGTTAAGCGAGCCCAAGTGAGAGTAGTACCGGTTTTGGTGACCGACCGGGAAGTCCTCATTTGGGAACCACAAGCTCTAATACAATAACAATTTACAAGACAATTATCACAACCATCATGGGGCTTGTGGTCTAGTGGTAAAGGCTTAAGTAGTTAAGCGAGCCCAAGTGAGAGTAGTACCGGTTTGGGTGACTGATGAGTGCTCAAACACTCATCATTTTTATCGTATCTGAACTGCCAAAACATCGAAAAACACTCAAAAACGCATCAAAATGCATAAAATATCCAAGGATCGTGTTTTATGTGTCTCAAATGCAAAATGTTTAAAAACAAATGAAAAACGAACAAAGTTTGCATAATTGGCAGTTTTAGTCCCCCAACTTTCAAAGATTGGCAAAACTAATCCCTGGAATCCAAAAATGTGGAGTTTTATCATTCAAGGTCCCTGAAATATTTTAAATTGTCAAAATTGGTCCTTGAATGAATTTTTGGGCAATTGGCAGAAAAGGCCCCTGAACTTTCGGAAAATTACAAAAATGGTCCTTGGGGTTTCAAAAGTGGCAAATGGAATTTTTGGTCCTTGTACTATTCATAATTGGCAATTTTGGTCCTTGTAATATTCTGGGAAATGTACAAAATCAGCCCCTTGGGTTTGGATAAATTACACAATTGGTCCTTGTCCTATAACCTAAACCAAACGGACACCTTTGTTATTTAACCCAAATCCACAAATCCAACCCACTACACACCCTTTGGCCCATTTCATGTTACCCAGCCCAATACCCAAAACAAATACCCCGTTTTTATATAACCCCACCCCCAGGTCAACAAGTCAAACCCCAAAACCACCCTTATCCCTCCAAAACCACCCCCATCCTCCATTACCAGGTTCACGTGAGTACTGCCAAACCACCCTACACCTTCATAATCACCTCTAAACACTGCTCCCCACTGTTCCCTCAACCTCAGTCCCAAAAGTACTACCCCTAAACAAGTTATCAGACACCATGGTTATCATAACCATTTTGGCGCCAAAATTGAGGAATGGTCAAGATTGAATTCTACTCATCCTATGGCTGATATTAATGCTGGGAAAGGACAAGGGTGCACCAAAAACCCTAATTTTCAACTATATAAAGGGTTATTGTAGCAGTGAAGACCTAGAGTAGTTTTTAGCTAAGTTTTTAATGTCGAATTTTTTTTAATGTATGTTTCCTAGTGTAATTGTTCTTTTCAGTGTAATCTTTATCTCATTTCAGTGTAATCTTGAAGTCTTTTAATAAAAATATTCAGTTTCAATCTCAATCCAAGTTTTCTACATTTTGAGCAAATATCTCATGTTGGTTTAAAAGTTGTTAAAGTATTATTTCCAAATTCATTTAAGTTCATTTAGGTAAGTTAGGAGCTTTTACAAGCTCAGAAACTACTTAAACAAAGTTTAGTCAAAAATTCTAAAAAAAAAATAAATAAAAAAATTAGTGAGAAATAAAAATTCAAGAAGAAGAGAAGAAGAAGATGGATGCAGTGGTTTAGAACTCCATGGGGAGTGATTAGGATTGGTTATTGGATCTTGGTTACTTGGTTTGGCTTGGGCTGCTCTTTGTAAGCTATTTGATTTACTTCTCCTTTTTACTGTTTACATGTTTGAATCTGCTTAGCTATTGAATTTTTGTGTTTATTTGGTGAATTCTAGTTGAATTTTAGCTTAATATTGGGTAGTGGTAACTTGGTTTTACTTGTTGCACAATTTTTTCTATTGACTGCCATTCTTAGAATAGACTGATCATTAAGTGATTGTGTTAGAACTTGTTGTTTTTCTGCTCAATTCAGCTTGATTTATCATTATAAATTCTATTGTTGCAAGTTTATGGTCTAAATTGCTCAATTGCTTAAAATTCCTTTGTTAACAGATTTTTAAGGGTTGTTTGGATCAGTGAGTTTCACTGCATTCAAGCCTACCCTTGTCATTATTTTCTGTGCACACAAGTTCTTTTAGGTCAAATCAGTTTAGTTTAGTCATAAAAACCAGTAACAATTTGATAAAAAGTCAAAATACATATTTGATTCCTTGTTTTCCTTAACTGTGAGACTTTCTTGTGCTAATCTCACTAAAATCTTTTTACAAGTAGTTAAAATAGCTTAAAATAGTCTTAGAATAGCTTAATTTAACATTTTCAGTTAATAGTGTAGGATTAAAACTCATAAAAGTCAAATGTTCATAGATTTCTAAAAGTCAAAATTCATGTCTGTTGAAATGGGCAGTTTTTCTTAGTGATCTATAGGTCTCAATTTGGATTGGAAATGCATAATTCTTGCTGCTTTGTGTTGTTTGGTTGCTTGCTTAACTGAATCAAGTCAAAATTTCCAATTTGGAAATCATTTGCTCATAAAAAATCACCCTCAAAGTGACCCAGTTGGCCATTTGCATGCCCTGCACCCCAGTCTTACCCATTTTTCCCATAGGCCACAATTTGTTCATTATTCCACCATTTTGCTTGAAAATTGGTGATTTGGGAAGCCACCTGGGCTGTCTTGTTGGTAGCATACTTGGTTTAGCCTCAAGTGTTTGTTTGTTAGCTTAAATTGGCTTATCTATTCTGCTCTTTGGCCATTGTTCTTTCTGTATGCAAGTATCATGTGCTAAGCTTGTTAATTTCTTGTTCTGTGTGATCTAGTGGGTAATTGTTGTAGTTTTGAGTTAGTACAAGTTGTTTGAGTTTAGTATAAACATATTTCATCCTTGTTTCACTTTGCATAATCATTTGGTCTCAATTTTTTGCCCTGTGCACACTGAATCTATTCAGTGTCTGCACCATCTTTACAAGCCTCTAGAAAGCTCATCACTTGAGCTTTTACTGAGCTTGTGGGCTCTTTGGATAGCTCACCTAGCCATTTCAAAGTTCCAATCATCAACAAGCTTTTTCAAGCTTGTTTACTAGGGCTGCAAGCAGTCCCTAGTTTGTCCATATCTGTGTGTGCTGAGCAATCAGCCCATACAAGCCTTTTCATAAGCTCACCTAGGGCTTATTAGTGGGTCCCACTGACTCACGTTGGGTTTTCCTAACCCCCCCTCCTGGCAAGCTTCAAGTTTTGACCATTGGTTTGACCTTAGAACCTGTGGACCCCACTTGTTTTCACCCCTCAAGTTTGTCCCACTTCTGTCTCAGAATCCAAATAAGCAAATGCTTATTTTGGCTTTCTAGCTTATTGTGTGATCTGATTTGGTTGAATCTTGCTTATACAAGTCCAAGTAACTTATTTGAATCAGATTTAAGCACTGTGGACCCCACTTGAGCTCATTTAGCCTCATTTGTCAATTTGGTCAAACAAAGTCAACTGTATAAGCATTTGGTGTCCATTTGTGCTTATTTTTAAGCATTGTAAAAAGTGTTTTTATAAAAGTTGTTCATTTTCAGTATTAGAACAAGTCTCAAAAAGAAAAAAATCCAAAAATAATCACTTTTCAAGAAAAGTGATATTTTCTATTTAATATAATTTAGATTTTCATTTTTCTTTTTAAATTTTTATTAAATAGTTACCTGTTTTTATAATTTTCTTAGATTCCTAGTATCTTAAAGTAATTGTATAAATTTTCCTAGAATTTTCCCTGTTCATTTAGTAGTTATTAGAATTAATAATAGTTAAATTAATAATTAGTTAAAACTAGTAAATTAAATAGTTTTGATAATTTTTGTTAAACAGTAGCATCTTTTTATATTTTTCCTAGGTTCTACATAATATTTAGAGTTTTTAGTGATTTTCCCATTATTTCTACTGTTCATCTTCTATTTGTAATAATTAAATTAGTTTAATTAGTTTTTAATTAATAATTAGATAAATAATTTCTAAAATAGTTTTTCTTTAATTTTAGGAACTTTTTGTAATTTTTTAGGAATTCTGTAATTGTTAGGTAATTTTAGAAAATATTTTCATAATTATATAAATTAGTTTAGTAATTAATTTAATTTAAGTTAGTTTAATTAATATTTAGTAATTAATTAATAATTAAATAAATAAAAAGTCAAAAAAATATTTTTCTTTTTCTTAAAATTTATTTTATTTTTAGGATTGTAAAAACATGATTTTCGTCATCTAGGTGTTTGTAGATTTTAAATTTCACTTTTATTTTAGTACGTTGACGTTTTAATTTAAACGTATAACGTACGTTTTTTATTTGTTTAAGTTTATACGTTTCTAGTAATTGTTTTTAGTGTTCAATTGTTTTATTTTCTTCACGTTCTCGTAGTATAATCATTCATAAACCCATTTCCGTTCATTATCACTCGATCACAAATTCGTTTTTAATACAATTCACATCCTCGTCGGGACATAACGACCCGGGAATATTTCTATACTCTCTGGACTTCATTGCATTGGTTTCTTGACCCTCTGGCTTTTATTACGGTTAGCCATTCACAAGTGGTTAGCTCGTGTGATAAAACCTGACCGTTCGGGACCAATCAGTGACCGACCGGGAAGTCCTCACTTGGGAACCACAAGCTCTAATGATATCAGGCGAATCGGGAATAGGAGTGGGGTTATCCCCTAAGGAGAGGCTCGCGTTTAGTATCTCTGCCCGAGAATGCGACACTAACTCAAGCCAACAACTAACAACTAACATCTAACAACTAACCCGCCGTTCAAAAAAAA
>LBNU01009124.1:142256-163519 GCA_014162995.1 Artemisia annua | reverse complement strand
AATCTTATCAACCGCTCCCCGGCAGCGGCGCCATTTTGACAGTTCGTTTTTCAAGCGGTGAAGCTCGTAAACTCGGATCGTTGTCCCAACGAGGGTTGAACTGATCTCGTCACTCAAGACCGTGAGATATGTGAGATGAATGGGTTTAAAAGATGATTTTGGTTGTTTATACTACAACGACAATTTAAAAAGCGGTTAAAGTAAAGAAAAGCGATAAAACGACATGAAATAAGTAAACAAGTAAAGCTGCATGAAATAAAGCGACTAAAGAAAGCGGTAACTAAAAGTGCGACAAGAAATGAAAACGGTAAATGAATTTTAAAAGACAATGTGTTTGCAAAGCGACGCGAATAAGTTCATTAAGCTTGAGGTAAAAGTTTGTGACGAGTTATTTTCCTTTCTCGAGATTAGTTGTCAATTAATCTTTTGAAGAGATAATAACTCGAGACGAGTGAATTAATCGTCCAAGGTTTTGTCTTTGAATAATTAAATCACACGTCTAAGTAATCTCTCGATTATTAATCACAAACGTCTAACACCCTCACTTAACTCGCAAACTCGAGCCACTAAGCAAACACGTTTAAAAACTACTCACGACTCATATTAAGAACGTAAAGCGATAAAGTAATGAAAAGACTTGTGAACATTAAAACGTAATTAAAGTTTAAAACTAAAAATGAAAAGACGAAGGACTCAAATAAGAAAACGTTACTTAAAAGATTTAAAGAAAATTTCGACAGCATAACATTTAGATTTTATAAAAATAAAACCTTACTCGATAAACGATGAGGTGTAACAAAAGTCTAACTCGACTTAGAAATGAAAGAAATAAAAGTTGACACGAAAGGAAGCTCATACTCGCAAATTTCTCAAAACCATACTCGCTGCATTGGTGAACCCATACTCGCTAGGTTCTTTTCTTTGTTCATACTCGCTATAAAATCAATGCCATACTCGCTATAGGCATTTCATACTCGCAACAGTATAGAGAAAAAAAATCAATACTCGCTAAAGGACTATGCATACTCGCTAAAAAGGTGCATCATACTCGCAAAAGAAAGGTCCAAACTCGCTAACTATTTGAATGTCATACTCGCTAAGTCTTCTACCATACTCGCTAGCATCTATGTTCCATACTCGCAATAAATAAAAAAATCATACTCGCAGGAAATTAAACCAACTCGCTAAACCCTAGATCTAGAATCCCAAACTCGCAAAAATATTAAGAAAACGATTTGAACTTATTATTCGTGACCCAAAAGATTAAAAGTGCGTGGAAACTAATAAAAACATTATGTAAACAATCCTAAAACGCTAAATAAGCTTATATAAGCTAAATAAGCCGCGACTCAAAACAATCCCTAAACCATATTTTTTATATTTTTCAAAATAAAAACATGCAAAGGTGACAAGAATTAATAAAAACTTTTATAAAAGATGAAGATGACAAGTAAATAAGCTCAAAAGATTAAAGCTAAAAATAAGACATTAAAAATAAGACTTGCATTGAAAATAAGACTAATACACAAAATAAACTAACACTACTCCTACCTTACCCCTACTCCTAATCTAATCTAATCTAACAATATACAAATGAGAGCCATCCAAGAGATATATCAAGCTAGGGGTTACAAGTTGCTTATGTGTACGCTTTGCCCTAGACTTTCACAAGTTACTGAAATCATCATCAAACTTCTATTACAATACCAATAAACGTTTAAACTTACTAAATGTAAACTCCATGTAACTTCGAGGCACTTGTGTTGAACGTTTATTTCAAGTCTTCAACAGATGTAACGACCGTTCACNACGTTTATTTCAAGTCTCCAAAGATGTAAAAACGTTCACTCGCTCAATTTTGGAAAGCTTCTTCTCATGAATATCTTTCTGGTTTGATTAAGCGTATCGTTCATCTTCTTGAGCTTTTTAAGAAATAAACTCGTCATCACGGGCTTTCCTTGAGTAGATTTCATCTTTGACTCGGCTTGTGACACTTTTCCACATCTCGTGCTTGTTTTAGGCTTTTAGGTTGATTTTCATGCAATTTATGCAATATCCTTTCCTGCACGATCACAAACACAAAAACACGATATCTTTGGCGTTTCACGTTAGTTTTTGGTCTTTAATAGTCTAATAATGGTGAATAAAAGGTATGTGAATAAGCACATATCAGGTTTGCTCCTCCAAAGTGTTACATTTTTTAAAGAAAAATTACGAAACTATATATAGATTTACAAGGCTGACGGCGTCACCTTATAGGTCATGACACCGTCAGCTCGCCATGTTTAGGGTTTTGTCTTGTGCAAGTCGCCACCATGACGGTGTCGCGTATTAATCTCTGACGCCATCCCTTTATGTCTTAAAGCGTGACGCCCTTCTCCATTTATACCTGACGCCGTCAGGTTGTAATGTGTTCCAAGATCTCTGAAGCGACATGTGTAAACTCTTCCACCTCTAAAATAACAAGCTACGGCGTCACAATGTATTTAGTGACGCCGTCAGGTCTCCTTATCTGATAGTTTTTCGCGACTTCGTCGTTTTCTTCACTTTTTCGTCCAAATATGTTCCAAAAGTGCCATTTTCCATAATTCTCGTCCCAAGTACCTAAAATACAAAAAGAAATGATTTTAGGCGATATTTGATCACATTTACTTGATTTTTGGCTTAAATGACCCCTTAAAAAGGTAGCAAATAAATCCTTATCAAATATCCTTAAACTTGAGATTTGCTTGTCCTCAAGCAAATGGGATTTTATTCTAATCAATCTACAAGTTAAGGGTCATTTAACATTAATATAAAAGTAATTACAACTTACAATCGTTCCACGTTAGTTAAAATAAGCACGAAAATTATATACTAGCACCTCACATAAAGTGTTTGGATTCTCACATCTCTCAGGTATATAAAGTTATATAATACATATGGAAAAGGGAAAATATAAAACTCTCTACCTGTCATAACACATAGATTACCATAGGCTTGGGAATGGATCAAACCTCCACCACTTTGGCGTAAGCACCTAGGATAAACTATCAAAGAGGTCTTTTAAAGGGTTGTAATGTTAGGTGTAAGGGTATGGAAAAACACGGTTTTGTTGGATATAGGGAATTTTACTGGTGGCAAGTCAATCATCTTGGTCAATTACATGTACAGTGAGCCGTTGCTAAGCCAAGACTCGACTCAACTCGCTAACTACTAACTCTTTTTGTATTTTTCAAGAAACTATTTTGACTTAAAAAAAATCTACTGCATTACTCAAAGACCCAAGTTCTTTCGATAATTACCTCATATGTCGAAGCATGTAGTGGGGCATGGAAAAATTACGGTCAATGACCCTGAAGATGATTTTGCAACAACAATTTATGAAAGACATTGGTTGGAACAAAAAACTCATCGACAAAAGAATAAGATTTTAATTTAAAAACACACGTTATAAACTATTTATCTTGCTAGTCTCGTGGTGGGAGCAAATTACCGTGCGAAGTGAACCACTTAGCAACACATAAGACTTTGCAAGACAATAGCTTATAATAAATCAAATTTCATAGTTATTAGACATGTTTATTTTGTTTTTCAAAAAGCCCTTTGCTTTAATACGAGTCAATACTAAAATAAAAGAAAATAATAAACCATTAAAACACATATGACATTTATCAATAGCCGTTAACAATTAATATCATGCAAATCATAACAATTAATAAATATTTAAGCAAGGCTCCCATTTGTTTTTGAGCTAGGTACCAAATGGACCACGTATATGATAAAATCGATAGTGTAAGCCGTATCTAAATATTTATTAACATATAAAAGTTGATTAACAAACATGGAAGGAGTCTTCCCCAACCAAAGAATTACTTAACAATTAACCAAGAACATATCGTATACCAAGACCCATCATCCATGATGAAAACATTGACATTTTCACCATTGATATCCAATTAACAATTAATTATGGAAAAAAATTCACATAAAATTGCTTACAACCTAAGGGTGTATCTACTAATTTTATAACCCTTAAAGCACGAAACTGTTTATATTAAAAATCGCCCAAAGGGCTTAATAAAATTAAAAATCAACTAAAAAAGCCTAAGTTTGTACAATTTTATGTTTATGTAATTACATACACTACTTAGGCTCGTAATGCCATTGTTGGAATTAAAGCATATTATCATATAATATTTATTCAAATAATCACAAGTGAACACAACGGAAGACAAGATCAAGTATAGTATAACACAATTAACATAAGTAAAGAGATGTGTACCTTTTAGCAATTAAATCAACAAATCTTTACTACTCGCGTGTGAGTAAATCAAACACACGAAACCACCAAGTTCAAAACTATGACCTCTCTACGGTTGCTCACACCAAACGTTGCACAAGAATGCTAGAATGCTAGTGCTTGTTTACGAATGAAACAACTAAACACAAGGTTTTTGTTTTTTGCTATGAACTAATCGAAATCCTATATAGCTAGAAGATGTCGATCAATTATATTATAGAATAAGGTGGGTGTCGATTTTGTTATGTTTAGATATATTGAGTCTTATCAATCATTAATGAACCAATAGCATTCAATATATATACTAAATGTATCTTGCATGAAAAGTTAAAAATAAATCCTTCCACCTCCTTAATTAACCGATCAACACTTTCACCCTTCTATTTTTCAACCAGTTAGAAAGTGTACCAAAATAACGATTCCATTATTCGTTATTTAAAACTCTATTACTACCTCCGTCCCATAATAATTGTCCACTTTGACTTTTTTAAGTCTTTTTTATTCAAGTTTGACCATAAATATTTTTATTTGCGTAACATAATAATTGATGAAAAATATATGAATAGATCGGGTTTTAAATATATTTTCATTTAGTATAATTTTCATCAAATATTATATAACGTAAATAAAAATATTAATGGTCAAAGTTGAACAAAAAAAACTCAAAAAATTCAAAGTGGACAATTATTATGGGACGGAGGGAGTATTATTTATAACGTCTAACGGTATAAATAATGACCGTTAAATAGTTTCGTAAACATCTATATCTTATATTATACTAGGCAACCAGACCCGTGCGTTGCACACGGGCTGTATCTAAGTGTTCATAACGTAATGTTCACTAATTTTCGTCATGTATTCATTGCGGGATCATGTCATTTCATTATTTGAATACACTTGCAAACATGAATAGTCATGAAAGCCCGTGCGATACACATGGGCTGTATAGAAGTTTTCAAAGTCTAATATCCGTCATTTATTTTCGTCATTTTATATTCAGGACGTATTTTTGTCATTATATATATAAGTTTTCATGGTAGCATATATTTTGTAAGGATGATACGTAATTAAAATAGTTTATTGACATGTAATCTTTTAAGATGTATTTTTTTAAGTAATATTTTTTTGTCTATTTATTTTGGTATTGACTCTATCGTTTTTTATTTGAACTAACTAATATTAATACAACGGGCTAAGTTATAACTATTTCTTATGATAGTCAACAATTTTCGTGCGATGCACATGGGTTGTACAGAAGTTTTCATAGATTTAAAATACGTGCGATGCACATGGGCTGTATAGAAGTTTTTATAGCGTAATATTCGGCATTTATTTTTGTCATTTTATATTTAAGTTTTCATGGTGTCACACATTTGCTAAGCTTAATACGTATTTAAAATACTTTATTGAGTTGCACATGGGCTGTATATAAGTTTTTATAGCGTAATCTTCGGCAATTATTTTCGTCATTATATATCTAAGTTGTGATGGTATCACATTTCTAGGCATGACACACATTTAAAATAGTTTATTGACATTAAAAGAGTATATGTGAAGAGATTTTTTTCAAGAAGTTATATTGAAAAGAGTCTCTTCACATGTAATTTTTTAATATGTATAAGTTACATAAATTATTTTAAATATGAAGCGATGACATTAATGTTGGAGACCTTTTATATTCATCCCCGTGCGATGCACACAGGTTTGGACTGCCTCAGGACCCATGCGATGCACACAGGTTGGATCTAATTGTTTTTTTCGTAATGTTCGGGACTAATTTTTGGTTCATGTTTGAAACTCTCATTTTTTGTGAAAGACGGACTTCGTTGTTCAATAAATTACATTATTAAAAGAGAACTATAAAACAAATTTCCTTTTTAACAAAACTATAAAAACATAAAACATTAAAGTAATTAGTATATTCAAGAGTATAAATTATAATTCGTATAATAAATTATAATTCGTATAGTAAAATATTGCATGTTTAATTTGTAACGTACTATTAATATGAATGCTAAGTATTCATCTATATTGACACCGGCGGCCGTGGCGTTGTTCTTGTTGTTGTTCTCTTTGTCGTTGTTGTTCATTGGCATTTTGCATGTTTTGTTCTTGATACAATTTTTGTGACTTCTCCATCTCTTTCTTTAATGTGAAGAGGTTTTTTGCAAAATGTTATATTTAAATGAGGCTTTTCATATGTAATATTTTAATATGAGTAAGTTACATAAATTATTATTTTTAATTAATGCATTATTACAACATTTTTCCATAAACTATAATATCGAATTTGGAGCATTCATTAGTAACTCACTCTAAGTATTTACAGTATGACGACATGAATCACATGATCTCAAACTCAAATGAATAATGCTTACCTCGTGATAGGTGTAGGATAACATTTGAAATACAATTTTCTTCTCCTTTATAAACTTCTTTGATTTAAAAGATTCTCATTGTTAAGATGATAGTGTGAAGATATTTTTATTATATTTTTATTATATACTACCATTTTCAATATGTAACATCGACATAATTTTCACAATTATATCAAATATCAAGTCACGCAATATTCCACGACGTTTAATTAAGAAAGTGACATTAACACACCGCAAGACAAAAAACTACATTAAGAGCAAAAATATTAAAATGCACCAACAAAGTGTAGTAATAATTATTGACTAAAAATTGAATGCTCGTCACATTATTTTCAATAAACTTACTTGCTAACGAATCAATAGTATTAGCCCGTTCATCGGTATTACATGAAGTAAAATATTGCATGTTTAATTTGTAACGTACTATTAATATGAATGCTAAGTATTCATCCCACCGGTGGCCGTGTCGTTGTTGTTGTTGTTGTTGTTGTTGTTGTTGTTTTCTTTGTCGTTGTTGTTCATTGGCCTTTTGCATGTTTTGTTCTTGATACAATTTTTGTAACTTCTCGATCTCTTTCTTTAATGCTTCTTGACGTGCTACAAAAAACAATTAGATATAGTTGATCGTTAGTAACTTAAATACAGTTAATCAAAGTAAAAATGTTCGTGCATGTTCCACTTAATTGATAAGACAACGATGTGTAGGATCTCTTAAACCATTAGAGAAGATGATGTTACTACCAAACCTCCTAAGCACCATCTTTATGTCCTACATTGTTACACACACAAAACACACGTGAAATTTACATAAAATAATATAAATCAATATGATTAATAAGTAAGACGATATGATGCTTACTTTACCACCATTATAAGTTGTAGCCCAATGTGCACGCGGTGTGGAGGAAGTTGTGGTTTGTTGTGTGTGATTTTTGACACATTATATAGTTGATAAAATATTTGTAACTCATGGACGGGAAGGTAAAAAGACTAACCACTAATTGGTGTGTTTAATTTATGCATTCATGACATTTTTGGTTTGTATTCTTTGAGGTTTAGAGATGCTTGAAACATGTTGTACCGTACAAACTTTTGTGCATGATTTCTCATGCAAAACATATTGTACCGTACAAACTACATTTGTTGAAATCACACTTGAAGGGCATATTCGGAATAATCAACTATTGAAACATTTATTAGGGTAATTTGCATTTATAAGACAACCTAAGTTTATATTATATATAAGATATATAAGATAAGATAAAGCTTAAGTAGCCTTATAAATATAAAGGGGTCATAATAAATGTCCCAAGAATTGGATTAAGCAAATTTGATATTGCCTCAAGCAAAATCGAGTCCTTGGATTAAATGTTAGTATGTGTACATTGATTTCAAGCAACTCAAGTGTCTCAATTAATAGTAGTTAGTCATTTTACCTTCCCGTCCATGAGTTACAAATATTTTATCAACTATATAATGTGTCAAAAATCACACACAACAAACCACAACTTCCTCCACACCGCGTGCACATTGGGCTACAACTTATTATTGTGGTAAAGTAAGCATCATATCGTCTTACTTATTTTGCATATTGATTTATATTGTTTTATGTAAATTTCACGTGTGTTTTGTGTGTATAACAATGTAGGACATAAAGATGGTGCTTAGTAGGTTTGGTAGTAACATCATCTTCTCTAATGGTTTAAGAGATCCTATACATCGTTGTCTTATCAATTAAGTGAAACATGCACGAACATTTTCAATTTGATCGAAAATGCAATATATTTATTAACTGTATTTAAGTTACTAACGATCAACTATATCTAATTGTTTTTTGCAGTGCGTCAAGAAGCATTAAAGAAAGAGATCGAGAAGTTACAAAAATTGTATCAAGAACAAAACATGCAAAAGGCCAATGAACAACAACGACAAAGACAACAACAACAAGACAACGCCACGGCCACCGGTGGAATGAATACTTAGCATTCATATTAATAGTACGTTACAAATTAAACATGCAATATTTTACTTCATGTAATACCGATAAACGGGTTAATACTATTGATTCGTTAGCAAGTAAGTTTATTGAAAATAATGTGACGAACATTCAATTTTTAGTCAATAATAATAACTACACTTTGTTGGTGCATTTTAATATTTTTGCTCTTAATGTAGTTTTTTGTTTTGCGGTGTGTTAATGTCACTTTCTTAATTAAACGTCTTGGAATATTGCGTGACTTTGATGTTTGATATGACTGTTTAAATTTTGTCGATGTTACATATTGAATATGGGGTAGTATATAATAAAAATATCTTCACACTATCATCTTAACAATGAGAATCTTCTAAATCGAAGAAGTATATAAAGGAGAAGAAAATTGTGTTTAGTTAAATGTGGGGTCCATTGATTGATTGGAGCGGGTTTATGATTCGAACTTGGGTCATTGGATCTGATTTTTTTATTATACGAGTTATAATTTATACTCTTGAATATACTAATTACTTTAATGTTTTATGTTTTTATAGTTTTGTTAAAAATAAAATTTATTTTATAGTTCGCTTTTAATAATATCATTTATTTGAACAACGAAGTTTGTCTTTCACAAAAAATGAGAGTTTCAAACATGAACCAAAAATTAGTCCCGAACATTACTAAAAAAACAATTAGATCCAATATGTGTGCATTGCATGGGTCCTGAGGCATTCCAAATATGTGTGCATCGCATGGGGATGAATATAAAAGGTCTCCAACATTAATGTCATCGCTTCATATTTAAAATAATTATGTAACATATACATATTAAAAAATTACATGTGAAGAGACTCTTTTCAATGTAAATCTTGAAAAAAAATCTCTTCACATATACTCTTTTAATTTCAATAAACTATTGTTGTATATTTGGGCCTCACCATCATACTAACAACCCGACAATTTACACAATCATTTTCGCACGGGTCCTGAGGCAGCCCAAGTTATTTATGATGAAAATTAGTGGCAAACATAGTTTTTGACTCGACCTCAATTAAAACTGACAGAAATAAAGGCACCAACATTTTTCATGACATGCTAACAAAAGTTGTGGTAACATCACAACTTAGGAACTTATTGACCAACAAAAGTTGTGGTAACATCACGACTTATGAACTTATCGTCAGTAAACTATTTTAAATGTGTCATGCTTAGAAAATATGTGATACCATCACAATTTAGATATATAATGATGAAAATAAGTGCCAAAGCTTACATGTCAATAACCTATTTTAAATGTGTGTCATGCTTAGAAAAGGTGTGATACAATCACAACTTAGATATATAATGACGAAAATATGTACCGAAAATTACATATTAGTTTTATATCAAAATATAGGGATGTTACAATTTTGAGAATAAATACAAAATCTAAACTTTATAAATAACTACTAATATGTCATAAAAAGTTTAAATATAATATTACAATCTTGAGAATAATACAAAATATAAACTTTATAAATAAATACTAATATGTCATAAAAAGTTTAAATATAAATTTTACCGATCAACTAAGGCCATACTTACAAAAGTCTAATAACGAAAAAAATTACTGCACATTACACTATGACCAATTAGATAGAGCCCGTGTGCAACGCACGGGTCTGAATTACTCGTATATATAAAGAACGAGTTCCCATATTGAATGTGAGCATTAATGTTATGAGGCAAGAAACTCAAATAAGTGGTTTAAGCTAATGTAAATAAGTAGTTTAGTTTGAACTTTAAGAGCTTTTAAGTTAAAATTTCTAAAGCCATTAATTTGCTCCTACATTAATTACTTAATGAAATACTACACTACTCAGCCCTTCCAGTTTTCCAACCCATTGCTGCACTTCATTTTCCAGCCCATACCCATTCCTGCACTTTTTTTCCTCTATATCTAATCTAACTATACATAAAAAAAAATGAGTTGCATGTATGAATGAGAAAATTAATGTCATTAGCAAAGAAACTCTATTATGCAAGTTAGTGAAGCTTGATGAGGCAATAATTTTCGTTAATCTAGAGCTTCATTTGAAAGCTTTTAATAGCTTTAAAGTTTCATGACATTAAAGTTCTTGAATTGAAGATTTAAGTTGAGTTAATGCTTCGATGAAACTAAACAATCACAAAACCCTTTCAAGTTACAATGTCTCTTAATGTCATGCTTTGATGAAACTAAACAATCACCAAACCCTTTCAAGTTACCATGTCTCTTCATGTCTTTAAGATAGTTACATACATTGCTATTATAAATAACTCACTTTATAATTTCACCACCCGTATTGAATCCATTCTTCAACTTGAAACTCGAGACAAGACGTAGCAATAGGCATGGTGCATGAACAGTGTTTACATATTGTTTCCTTTGACTGCACTTAGTAAACCTTCTGTGTATGAACAGTGTTTAATGCTACTACCAAGTTATATCATCATGCAATTTCCTACTTTTTTTCGTTTATGTTTGATTACATTATGCAATCAAGTCTTCTTATTGATTTTTAAATATATTTGCAAATCTTCTTGCTACGATCCGTAATCTAAATCAAGACTTGAATTTCGCTGAGCACACAAGTCAATTGGGTTGGAAAATAGTGGCACACATATCAGAATCTAATTGTGTGTGCAGGGATCAAAAAGCGACACCATTGATAATAGCTTTCAACCTGTTTACATAATGGATGACATCGGTACGTATCTACAAATGGATGATAATATCTCTTGAAGTATTTAATTGTTTGTTGGTTTGATAAATAGTGGTGCTTTGGATACTATTTTCAAATAGGAGATGTTGATAGTTTGAAGATTATTCAGTGAAGATAATCTTTGGGCTATTTAGTTGTTGCTTCTGCGTACCAAGAGTTTCTGGAACATTAGGTTTTATTCGTAGTGTCCCTGAACAACAAGCTAACAGGTACTATTTGATGATTTTGGTAAATCATATGTGCAATGTCAATGATGTACATAGATTATATATAACCTAATAAATTAAGTGTAACTGGCACATATACTTATACTGTTTTTTGGCTGATTATTGATTTTTTAATGGGTGATTAAACAATGAGTACAAATGAGATGACTAGGAATCGGGAAGGCATACGGGCGTGTTGGCCATAACTACATGACTTGGGCTGCAAACATTGTCGTATGATTCGGTAAGGGTGTCCCATTGGTCATTTGGAAGAAAGATGATTCTCTAAATCCTATTGTAAGCTAATGATGAATACATGTGATTATCACGTGATAATACTTTTCAATTGAAGGGGAAAAAAGTGAACGCCTACCTGTATTATCATGTGATATAGGTTTTGTATTAATCAGATGAGCATTTTAATGGTTTTTCTAAACTGCTTATATGACAAACTGATGAATTTACTTTTGTTGATAATTTTGCTATTTCTGCTAATTAGTTTATAAAAATTAACTATTGATAAGCTGCTGAACATCACTGACATTCATGCTATTTATCTAGACACTATGGAGGATGGGCTGCATGGCATATATACTTCTTGGGATTTGCAGGATTGGTCATGTTTGGGAACGCATCGGTGGTCTTTCTGGAAAATTTGAACACTAATATAAGCACAGTTATAAATTCCAGTGATGTTGATGAGACGGAACCCACCTTACCTATTGTGGCTTCTGAACCCAGGCATGGAACCATTCAAGAGATGTTGATGAGACCGAACCGGCCTTACCTGTTGTGGCTTCTGAACCCAAGCATGGAACCATCCAAGAGCTCGCCGCGACAAAAGAAGATATGTATTCTCCTTTTTCCCCACGTGCCTTCATTTTTTGTATAAATTTAACTTAAGTTTTTGTTTAGTTGTTTGGGAAAATTGCGCCCAAATGCGATGAAATTTTACGTTTATTATCAAAGATATGCACTATACTACTTATTTTTAACATTTGATGTAACATAGTAACATGCCTTTGTTTTGCTGTTACTAGATGTAATAACTAACCAATTCAAGAAAATTAAATGCATAACTTTTAGTTTTATAGCATTCGTGCAAAGAGATAAACTAACCAATTCAAGTAAATGCACATCTTTTACCATCGAGTGTAACATGCTGTTAATTTTAACATCTCACAAAAAGCTTATTGCATATCTTTTACCATTGTGACTTCTAATCAATACTTGCTTTACTATGGTGATGTTAACAAAAATATGTGTTCAATGGCTTTCCAAAACAGTGATGAACGACTAATGATTTGTGTCCAAGCAGCTTTGAGTGATGTTGAATATCCATGTTTTTTGGATTTTTTTAGGTTGTGATATGATGTTGGTAAAGGTTGAATGATGTTGTTTATATGTGGATTGTGAGAGATGATGAGCTTGGTATGAAATGGTATGTAGATTATTGAGTTTAATGGTTAAGAGGCACGTGACATGTTTTATGTGAGGTGTATGTATTTACAATCATGCTAGCAAGTTGAAACTTTGATTTGATCTTTTAGTCCATAAATTGAAATGACTTCATGAATATTGGTCAAAGTTGGGTGCACTAATGGAGCGAATGTATCAAATGGCTTAACCTCATTTCCAATATGCTATATAACAAAATTTGACACCAGGCAAGTTTTCTAATTCAATAATAATCCTAATCAAACAAACAAAGATAAATCTTAAATATAACTAGACGTGAGATAAATCCTAATTTAATTCTAATCCAAATTAAATATGCCAGACAATCATTTATTATTTTTCGTTCAGTTTTGGTCCTCTATCACAATATTTTAAATAAAAGACATAAAAGTTGCAAAAGAATTTTAAAGGTTATAAGTGTCCGTATTTGTAGGTTGTTCAAGAAAAAACCAATGTGTTATACGTTAAATTTGGCAATATGTAAGGATGCCCTTTATGGTATTTTTACATGTAAAGTCATTCAATAAGTTGATTTGTCAAACACTTAAAGAACTCATTATCTAATTATTGTGATATTTAACAGCATAAGAAAATATAAACACTAAGTTTTAGAACCGCGTTTGTTGACATTTGATTATCTGATTATGAGTTGCTTAAATTCAATAAGACTCCAATATCTATAACTACAATTACCATTGAGACAAACTTCTATAAATATAAAAGCTTTTTAATACTTGGTTACAAATTTTATTTATAGGATGTCTATATCAACCGATACCACTTGGATATATAACAAAGCCAAGACTCGAAGTTGATACATCAAGAAAACAACATAAGTTATGTGTAGTATAACTATGTGTTTGAAATAACATGTTTTGCATTACGGTGATGAAAGTCACTCATGTGTTTGATACATTTTTCTTCAAACAATTCTATTTAGAAAAAGTTTAGTTAAATGAACATCATTTATTCAGTCGAGTATCCCCGATCAAAACTAAGCATAATAACCAAATAAACATAACCCTTGCAAACAGATAATTCCTTAGGATGAACAAAGCCCGTGCATCGTACGGGCCATGTTGTCTCGTTAAAGGCTAAATAAATGGCATAAAGTTTAGTGGTTATTTACTCAATTACTGCATATAACAGTGGTACGATGTGCTTACTGGTTAGCTAGTTGTGATCCATTATATACACATTGGTTTTTTGCTGGTAAAAAGAGGTTACCGTCTTTTATAACAATCCTACAAAGTTTTATTATGATATTTTTAGTTATGGGGTCAAAGTAACGGAAAGCGTACATCAGCAGGATCATTAGACTGACTAAATTTTAGTCGAGCGAGCCCTCTTAGAATGCCTTATACTCCCCAGCTCAGTTTCAATCTTTGTCCAGTGGCTAGCATCAATTTGGGTAAGAAACAAACTCTTCAAGGATTCATACTGAGAAAAAAACTGTGCCTCCACCTTTAACCGTAAGCTCTTGGGTAGCAAGTCCATGACTGGTCTGATTTCACTAACCATTAGATGGATGATTTTATAGTCTGGTTTCCCGCCCTCAATCTGCCCTCGCAATTCCACCAGTTTGCTATTTATGAGATGCAACGTCATTTTCTCATGTATTGATTTCTGCTCTTCTATAACTTTATCTTGCGTTTTTATCTTTTCCTCCAACTTTGCCACTGTGTACTTTGCTTCTTTATATAACTGCTCCCATGGTCTCTTCTGTGACTCTGAACTAGAAGCATAATGCTGAATAGAAAAAAGTTTATTCTTAGACAAAATAAAACATATAAATTATCTTTTAATTTTTCCTAGTTAATACAAATGTTTAAAATGGCATTCATCAAGCTAGATAACACAAGATATAATACACCAAAAAGTGCTGAGCTTTAACCAATCTCCCCACATTCCCATGCTGTGATTTAAAAACACCTTAAAGAGTAGATATGCCACCACGACCTAGAATTTATCATTTTATCAATTATTCAAGGATCATAAAGTCAAGATGTCCTCTCAAAAACAAACTCCTGGTGTAATATTCATATATATGTAACTTGTAACAGTAGCTACTCAAGAGAACAAAATAGACCGGCTGAAACAAATTAAGAAATATACATATTTTCTTCTATGAAATCATGGTTTATTCGCATTCTTGGATTTGTCATAGAAGTAGGAATCTTGTACCTAATTGGATAGATTGGACTGTTGATCCTATATCCTCTTGTATGAACTGATTGTAATTCCTTTCTAGCCCCTTGCTAGTTTTTAAATTGATGTGCTGTTAANAAAAAAAAAAAAAAAAAAACATATTTTCTTCTAACAAAAAGAACATGTACAATGAGGTCCAAGAGCTCGTGAGGCGAAAACTATAAACCAGCAATCAAAAAAGCACATATGAGAAAAACACCATTTGTTAAGGACACGTGTAACTTCGCTGCTATACAAATATTCAAAAGTCACATGTATGCGTAAGAATATGATGAAAATTGCACAAATCATACATGCATATAGATAAGTCTACCTGATGTAAATCTGTAATGGTGAAAGTAGCATTTGGAGAATTCTCAAGCAAATACTTTCTGACTGGAATGGCTATTTCTGAAATACGATCCTTTTGTGAGAGGGGCTCTATGCATATCTTCAGGGACATTAGGTTATAGAATGGACAATGTTCATGTGATAGTTGATTCATATTTGATCCAAGAGTCTTGGCACATAAAAGTTAAAATTATAAACAATTAGTTCATAAAAAAATGATAAGATGCATATGGATACAGAAATCTGTCAAAAGTGGTATATGTATACCTCAATGATTTCACTATTAAGTATTAGAAATTTTGCACTGCGGAGTTTCTGGAACAAACTGAGTAGTGCAGGAACACCTATTTTGCTGTCTTTGTAACGAGGTGACAGGAAAAGATTCACCTTTTCAAGAGAATAGAAGCCCTCAGTTGATTGCAGACATTCAAAGGGTATATCATAATGATAAGTAGCTGATGCTGTAAAATTCTTAAGCTTCGGTGCAATAACCTTGAAAACCTTTGGAAATCTGATTACGTCTGTAATTGTAAGATTAGAAAGTTGCGGACAACAAATATTAATCTCGTCAATACTCATGTAAACCCGATGTAAAGTGAGGTCTTTTAAGTTCGCAAACATGGAAAAATTGGCGCTCTTCTCTGATATGATCCGCGTACTGCTCAAATTCAGAGTTTCCAAAACAGGAAGATCCCAAGCAAAAATTGATAGGTGGTTAACTTGATATTTAACACGAGATTCATTTTTAAGGGTGAGATGTTTGAGAGTGGGAGAAGAGAAAAGATATGGTGGGACTGTATGGAATGTATTACTGTTATATATCATAGTCAGTTTACTAACATTATGCACGTAAGCATAGCTTACAATCTTTTTAATAACAGGTTGGTTGGTGAAAGTTAATAATCTCGTTTATTGCTTCATTAAACTCGAAGGACCAAAGTTGACAAGATAGAACTTTATAACCGAAAGTTAGTTAGTAAATTCTGTAAAAGGTGTGTCGAATGAACATAACCTTTGTGAACAGACACGATGGTTCGGATGAAACCATTCGTTTAGTATAAGTATTCATGAACATGTAACTATTACAAGTTTTAGAACCGATTAATAAAGTTATTCAGAATTTAGTTTACTTGCAATTTCATATCGACTCTCATTTGGGACTAACATTTGGCATCAAGAGCCATCTCTCGTTACACAATTCGAAACCAGAAAACAACAACGAGAACAAAGAACCAAAAAAGGAAACAACGCAGAAACTTTGTTTCAGAAAGAAAGAAGAACGCAACGTTTTACAAAAGGAACACGTTGCCTGGATAACTTGGACGCAAGGGAAGGAAGTGCACATCCAAAACCTGCGTGGGAAATTGCAAAAGAAAGGGCACCAAACGAAGTGGTGACCAACTTTGGTTGTGTTGGGTGTTTACTGTACGCGGCAGGAAGGCACAAAGGGAAAAGCACAAGTTTTTCAGAAACTTTGCTTGTTATTCAAACCATACTACAACAAACCAAGGAGATTTGTTGTTGCACTATTGTAACGCAACAAATTGGAAGGAACTAAGACCCATTTGCCATCAAATTAACGTGGCAATTTGGAAGGAAAAAGGACGTCAAGAAAGGAGACCCACGGTTGCATATTTATTGCAACACGCTTGGAAGAAAGAAGGTTGCTTGGATATTGGAAACGGTACCGAGAGATAGAAAGAAAGAAAGAAAACAGAAAACAATCAAGGGATTGTTTGGGCGCACGCTAGCAATACGAGATCAACAACAACGAACAAACAAACTGATCGTTTAGAAATAATACCGAGGGTATTGATTTGTTGTGGACGCACGGTGTGGAACAAAAGGAAGTAAAAAGTATTGTGGGACGCGTTAGAAGTAACAAGCAACAAAGACAACAAGGGTTAAGCATTTTTCGTTAAACTTGTTTAGGAGGCATACTACCACGTTAGTATTAGAAGAAGAAAGAACAAAACGAAACTGTTTGTTTTGTAAAATACCGAGAGGTATTTGGTGTATTTTGTGGAAACAAGCACTTGGAAATCAAGAGAAACAACAAACAACAAGTTTGTTGATTTACCGAGAAACATTTGGGTGTTTTGGGAAGGAAGCCGAGACCCACAACAAGGGATCTAGGGCACGTAAGGTTTTTCAAGTCGACACAAAGGAGAAAGGAACAACGTGGTGAATAAGTGGTAGTTGTTGGTTATTATGTGTTACTGTGTTCCAGATTAGGGTTAAGATAATTAATGAGTACCGGATATTCACTTGAAATCGTGGTATCACTTTCCAATAGAAACTATTCGACCCTATGCCTGGGTTACACGAATATCTCTATGGGATAAGACCAAGTGATGTTCTTGTTTTAGGCACAAATCAAGAACAAAAGCGTATTCAAGTGTTTAGGGTTTGTGTTTTTCGTTCTTCATGCAGAATGTTATGATCTCTATTTATAATAGAGAATACTCAAACCCTAGCCCATGGAATTATGTATATTTAACGGCCCATTAAATATATCATAATACTTTCCATAATAGTAGGAATCAGTGGTTATCAGTGGAAACAATAAACCATCAGCATGAATAAGCTTATCCGCAGGAACAAGCCATCAGCAGATAACAAGCTTATACTAGCAGTGGTAATGTTAACACTAGCAGCAGAGTCAGCAGCAGAGTCTAGCAGCAGAGTCTAGCAGCAGAGTCTAGCAGCAGCAGAGTCTACTAGCATAACCACAATTGAGTCAGGGTGTTCATGGACCAAATGGGTGTACACTCCGTACCTCTAAACCCATTACCAGGTGTGAACTCATCCCTNTTTTCGTTCTTCATGCAGAATGTTATGATCTCTATTTATAATAGAGAATACTCAAACCCTAGCCCATGAAATTATGTATATTTAACGGCCCATTAAATATATCATAATACTTTTCATAATAGTAGGAATCAGTGGTTATCAGTGGAAACAATAAACCATCAGCAGGAATAAGCTTATCCGCAGGAACAAGCCATCAGCAGATAACAAGCTTATACTAGCAGTGGTAATGTTAACACTAGCAGCAGAGTCAGCAGCAGAGTCTAGCAGCAGAGTCTAGCAGCATAACCACAATTGAGTCAGGGTGTTCATGGACCAAATGGGTGTACACTCCGTACCTCCAAACCCATTACCAGGTGTGAACTCATCCCTCAAGTGCACTAAATTTTCCAACAGTAGTTTGGAAGCAATTCGACAAGACATCAAGTAGTGAACACGAATCGAATTGGTGAAACAAGGGAAAGAAAAGGCATAGTTGGTACAAACACTAGTATCGACACCAAGGGGAATACGTTTGTGTTGAAACACAACAACGAGGTCACAAGTAAATTCGAAATTTTTGGATTTCAATTTCTCATTTATATAGTATAGATACTTGTTTATACTATTAGGAAATCCCGAAAACTATTTATTGATCCCGTTATATTAGGATTCCCGGATAACTTACTTTTATTCCCGTAGAGATTAAGTGATACCTCTCAGCATTCCTTCTAAGTCCCAACTGACTTTCAATCCTTACCCATTGGCTACCATCAATTCGGGTGAGGATCAGACTCTTCAACTCTATATACTGAAATAAAAAGCGAACCTTCATGTCTACCCTCATACTCTCGGGTATCAAACCCAGCGCTGATTTGATTTCACAACCAATTGAACGGATGACTTGAAAGTCTGGATTCCCACTTTCAACCTGCAGTTTTAATTGTTCTAATCTGCAATTAATCATATGTGATAACAATCTCTCATGTATTGATTTCTGCTCTGTAATAACTTCATTTTGCGCTTGTATTCTTTCCTCTAACTTGGCAACCTTAGACTTTGGTTTGAAACATAGCTGCTCCAATGGTCTCTTCAGTCACATCACAATAGAAGCAGATTTAGTAAAGAAGTATGTCCTTATTCCTGATGCAAGTTTGTTTGTTTGTTTGGTTTTTTTATTTTTTTTTATTATTATTTTTTTTTCTAAATCTGTATATATTCACTAAAATTAACAAATAT
Source organism: Artemisia annua (assembly GCA_014162995.1). Taxonomy (NCBI): domain Eukaryota; kingdom Viridiplantae; phylum Streptophyta; class Magnoliopsida; order Asterales; family Asteraceae; genus Artemisia; species Artemisia annua. The sequence continues at coordinate 143,912 of LBNU01009124.1, read as the reverse complement.
AATTCTTTTTTATGCCCTAAACATAAAGATAATAGTTTTCCATGTTTGTTATCCCATAGTTCAGTCCACCGTCTAAAGTTAACAACTATATGAAAGTTCACAAGTTCGTACAGATATTTGAAATGTCCAACTGGTTTTATATCTCAACAGTGAAAAGTGCATATCACAACACTTAAATGTAAGTACTTGAATTAGATTAATCACTCAATAAATTTGTGTTCTTATCCATGCTGAAGCGTTTTCTTTCTGAATCTAATTGTATCCCCTACAATTAATATACATGACTTTTCCATGGTCAATGTAAACATGCAAAACAAATAAACTTAAGTTACACTTCTATTAAGATGTGTAGCTTCACAATTAAATAAACTACCAAATGTCACAAAGGAGTGAAGGACATGAATATAATTATGTTAAATAGCTACCTGAGGTAAGTCCAAGATGAAAGTGGCATTTGGAGAGTTCTCAAGCAAATAGTCTTTGACTTGAATGGGTTGTGTAGGTATAGGGTCCTTTTCCTTCAAACGTGTTGTATCTATCTTCAAATACTTCAAGTTATTGAATGGACAAGGATTTTGCGAGAGTTGATCCAGGCATGAATGAAGAATCTAAATACACATAAAAATATAAAATATGAGAACAGAAACTTTCAACATTATAGAGTCGGTTTAAATCTAGATTACTACTTCTACATTTGTGTATTTTTTAAATGGACTAGAAGAAAATAGCATTCCTTACTCTATTGGAGCTACGTTGTTGACCTCGTCTTTTAACAAGAGTAAGATAAAAGTTGCAAGAAGTCATAGTGTAGTTTAGTAACAACAAGGATACCAAGTAACCATGACATGATTATATACCTGAAAAATGTTTAGATCAAGGACAAGAAACTTGGCATTCTGGAGTTTATGGAATGTATCAAGTAGTTGGGGAAAATGAGTCTCCCCTGTGCCTTTTAACATTGACAAATTTACTTTCTCTAGATTGTTGAAGCCCTGTGTAGACAACTGAAGAAAATTAGAGCGATCATCTGTTAGTCCCTAATGAGATACGATATGAAATTGCAAGTGTGTATACAATCTGAATAACTTTTATATATCGGTTCTAAACTTGTAAATGTTACATGTTCCTATCTATATATAGTGTGCGAATGGTTGCCTTTGAACCAATGCATCCCTTCGCCTGGTACATGTACAAACGACACATCCTTTCAAATTAGGGCTAAATACAATTAACTAACTTAACTAACTATTCGGTTAATAAGTTCTAAGTTGTCGACTTTGGTCCTTCATCTTTGGTAAAGAAGCAATATTGAGATTATTGTCTTTCATTCTCCTCCTTAATCTTGATTGTTGCTTCGACCTAAGTCTTGTACTCCGAGCATCTGTCGATGTTAGGCAAACTTCAATCCTTGGTAAGGCTTCGTTAAGATTCAGCTCCTTTGTAGTTCTCCACTAACGTGTTCCACATTGAATGACATTCCTACCCATTCCGAATAAGACATGATAGCGAAGTCTATGTGCTGCTCCCCCTTCCATGAAAACGGTTCTTCACGAGGCTATAGCTGATATGTTGTCAACTCTAAGCGTTATCTCTTTTCTTGCCACCAGTAATTCACCTAAGTAAGCGTTTTTAAGCCACAAGCATGACCATGCTGCT